>JAVJGI010000065.1:53810468-53825542 GCA_035590275.1 Ibycter americanus
AAAGAGGGGACACCCTGCTGAAACCCCATGTGCAGCTCAACTGCTCTCTGCAGCGACCAAGGAAATGAGAAGCAGAGACCAGGCGCGCACACCCGCTCACCGGGGCGTGGTTTGGCTCTGGGACCGTGTCTGGACGCGGTGCCAGGCCGGGCAGAGGGGTAATTTCCACCGTCTAAAATTAATGAGCGTTTTGTTTTGCCCCTGACGCGAGTAACGTTTCTGACAAAGGCCATGAAAGCAAAGCTGAGATCAGTAACAAATTTGTCTGAGGCTGAGGCGTTCTGACATAGATAGGACGGAGTATTGTGGTGCACTGCCCGGTATGAAATACTACAGCGCAAATAACTTCAGACAAGTGCCGTTTAACTTTCTGGTACTTCTTTTTGTCTTGTACGCAGCCAAAGTACCTTTTCTTGTTGCTCTTGCGCAGCTGAAAACGTCTGAGAGGCTAGGTACTAAAAGGAAATAAACCACGAATAAGAATAATCTGTGTTTTACATTTATTGGGTGTAAATGCACATGCCTTCTGTCTCACTTTATGGAGAGAAGTCAGATGCGCAGTACGTGAAAGCATCCCCCACTGTGTTGTATGTTGTTGCAAAGTGCAGTTGTAAATGTCCGTGTTAACACAATGATCGGCGAAGGGGAGCTGGGGGCAGCTCTCCACACAGGCTTCTTTTGCTGAATTATTCTGCTGCTGGTGGAGGTAGGAGTGAAGCTGGGTAGCGGAGGGAAAATGATACTGTTGCGTGGAGTTACTTAGCGGGTCAGTGACGAGAGCAGGGAAATCCATGCTGAGGCCCTGTAATTAGGCTGTCTGCCTGTGTTCCTGACAGTACAGATGTTGCTTCTTTACAGCATAGCTAAAAGAGATCCTTGTGTTTAAAAATGAGGGGTATTTTTAGCTAATAATGCAGGCACTAGAAAACAAAGTCATTTTTGACTAGATGATCTCTGTTGAAACATCTTCTCAGGATGATGTATGTTCTGGGAAAGGCCATATTTAATATTTTTCATTATGATCCTTGGCACAAAAAGTAGGAACATGCTAATGAGGCAGAGCTGAGACTCCTCATCAGTATAGAGTAGCACACAAGAGAAACTGGATGACCTTGAGAACAGCGTAACAGAAATGTGAAGAAATGTAAAAATGCAAAAATATATGCTGTTGCTCTAGAGTATGGTATTATTATAGTATTATACTTAGGGCAAAGCACAAAACATTTCATACAGCTGTGGCAGAATTGAGACTCTCACATTTAGGAGAGAGATGTGCAGAATTTTTTTCCTGTGAGCTTGAAATTGCAGAGAACGAAAAACCTACCATGGTGCCATCTTGGCAGAGTTGACCATTTAGGGGGTTGTCCTTTGTCCACTTGAGATTGCAGAGTGCAGTGAAGTTCAAGACAGGTGCAGAAAATCAGTCATGTAACAAGGGATCAGATTTAACAACCTGGGAAATCGCTTTCTCTCTCAGACTCTCGTTCTCTGTTGCCCCTTGTTACTCTACCCACTCAAGGGCACTGTCCTGTCCGTCATTCCTGCTGCGGACAGGCACCGCAGAGCCCAGGGTGGCTGAGGAGCAGAGAGCAGCCGTGGAGCAAATCAGCCCCCGACAGGGCACAGCCGCAGGTGGGAATGCTCTGTCATTCCAGTATCTGAGGGCTTCCAGTGCTTTCACAGTGAAGCCGTATGTACCCAATAGTTTTGACTTTTCCTTTGAACATTTCAGGGCAAAGTCTCACGATAGGTCTGCATGTAGGCATAAGGCAGACTGCCCGCCCCCCCCGCGCCCCCTCCCCAGGTTGCGTATCGCCTGTGTTAGCTCTGTCATATAGTGTGAACAAGGGAGAAGGGCGCACCGTAGGGAGTACTGAAAGAATCCCAGGGCAGGGAGGAGTTTGTAACCATCCCAGCTTCCTCCACCTCTCTGGCACAATCTGGCATCTTTATGCTCACAAGGACATTTACTGAAAACTGAATCCACTGGCAGAATAACTGTGATGAAAACCAGAACGCACAGTGCAGAGATGCTGCTGCTCAGGGGGTCCTTGCACACCACAGTGAGAAGAAATACATAGAGAAATGTCAGCTGACAGTAAAATTTACAGTTACTGTACTTTACCATTAAAGGGGAACACATTTGCAGAGGAAATACTTTTTTTTTAATTTTTTTGTGATTGCCAGCTGAGTTGTTATGTTTCTACACACAAAAATGCCTAATAAATAAAGTAACTCTCCATGACTGTGTGAAAATAATTCTCAAAAGACACCAAAGGAAAAAAACACAACTGGCAGCAATGTGTCCTCATTCAAGAGTTTGTGCTTAGGCTGCATGGTTTTTTGCTTGCAATGTGTCATTATGAAGAAAGCAGTACTAAGGATCTCTTTTAACAACTGTCTGGTAGTCTTTATTTTTATAGATTTCTAAAACAATGCTTTATTTATACATAAAGCCAACTGAGCACTCATTTATATGTAGACTTCAATTTGTTTTATCACTACATTTATTTTTGTGAGGCTGGAAGGAATCTTTTCCTAATTCTTGTTTTATTCGTCTGCTTAACAATAAGTCATTAGAGTATCAGTGCCAAAAGCTAGTGATCCCAGTGGTGTTTAAGCCCAGAATTCCTAGTTGGAAACTTTGTAGTCTTGTGTCCTCTGCCAGTGAAATTTGAGAATCAATTATAGAGCATTAAAGAAACTAATTTGCAAACTGTCTTACAGCTGAGGGGTGCAGTCCCCCCTCCACAGAACTCAGTCTCTGCCCTGTGCTGTAAAACCCAAAAAACACTCTGTAAAAAGGTGTTTTGTTACCACCCTTCCAAACTGTTACAGAATGAGATGATACCTCTGTGTGACAGTCAGACTGTGGCTGCTGTTCAGCCATTCCCCCGACGAGCCCCAGGCGCACCCATGGCCACACTGGCCCCACAGCCGGGACCCCCTCCCGCGCACCCTCCACCTGGGGCCCCAGCTAAGCTCAGCCTCGGCCTCTGCTCCCGCTTGCCTGGTCTGGGAGCTGCAGGACTGTGCCTGCTCAGCGGGAATGTTGCTCGTGGTGCAGCCACCTTTGGCTCCCAGTGCACCTCCGCTCGGCTCTGAGCCCAGCGTCCCTTGGCAGAGGCTCGCACCGGACGGAGGCGGCGAAGGGCCAAGGTGAGCCACAAAGCTGGCTGTTGCGGCGAGCCGTACCTGTCGGCGTGTGGAGCAGAAGCTCAGTGGCAAGGCTAAATGGGGTCTGTTTAGCTCCTAAGAAAGGGTGCTGCGGCTGAGAGCGAAGCGGCGTCTTTCATAGTACAGATCTGTAAGAGGATGAAAAGCTTTCCTGTGGGTTGTTCTGTCTGCAGGGCATTTGAAGTAGGCAGCATGTTTAGTTAGTTTGCCATCTAGGCAGCTGAGTTTTCTGATGCTTTCAGAAAGCCAAGAAATGCACATATCTTCTGCCTTTTTGGAGTATCACCGCCCTTCTGAAAGGTGTGCGTTTGCTGCAGCTGGAGCAGAGGCAGCAGCCAGGTGGGGCTGGTAGGAGCCTACCCTCAGCAGCACCCGACTGAGAGCAGGAACAGGATGAGACCTCAGCTGAGGTACGCAGCCAGCTAAGTTGGACTGAATACTGTGCTGTTTTCTCTGGGATGTCACCTTAGCGAAGTAAGCTAAGCTAGGTAACTAGCACTACTGCGACTACAGCATAGTTAACCCAGTCATCACGTTGCCTCTGGCAGAAATTCTAGGTTTCTTTCAGGGCTCTCTGTGAAATATGATGGCTAGGTTACTGGTGCAAAGCAGGATTCAGGATGATGATAGTCTCGGAGTTGGCCAAGCCCAAAAGCTGGGAAAGGGAGCATGATGCCATGGAGAAGGTCCCTTCTTTGGCTTGCCCTTCCCAAATAAGAGAGATTCATTCCTGAAATCAAAAGCAATAGTTTCTTGTCATGCTGTTTCCCTTTTCCTGACAAGTTTCAGAGGCTTTTCATGATTTGCCTGTTACAAACAAACGTTTCTGGCTGTGCAAAGAAGTTGGTTGGCTTCCTAAGTTTTCATAGCTTAACAAGGAAGCTCAATATAAAGCTGTCAAAACAAATGGGTTTTTTTCAAGGTCCTCGAGGCACATTTTGGCACATCCTAAAAGTTGGATCTACTTTTTCTGTTCCTAACCCATGCCCTCCTGGGAAGCCAGTTATCTTCAGCTATAAAGCACATAGATGAGACTGCCTTTTAGTACTTTCTAGAAAGAACAAAAGCAAAAGGCTCAGTGTGTATTGAAACCTTGTGCCTTTGTTGGGTTTACTTTCTTTTTAAGGCTTTAATCTCATTTTGGAGAATTATGGGGTGAAGCAAGCTATATACATAAATCCTTTCAAAATAACTTATTTCTGCTGACAACTAGAGTGTGATTTTGAAGGTACCATAAGAAAGTTTTCAACACCTCTGTGTGAATTCATTGGTCTGCTTTGGATTTTAAGCAACAAGTTTTTGAAGCTCTGGAAAACATGAATTAGGTTTAAGGAAAGTATTTGACATGTTAAAATCACCAAATCACCAGCCATTACTGTAAATATGGTCCTTGGTGGAAAATAGCATGGAGGTAATTCTATGTATGTGTATATATATATATATTTAGGACAAGAAATGAAACAGTATTTTTGTGGGTGAAACTTCTGAGAGATTTAAGATAAACAGTTATTATCATTAGTTTTGTTCTATCTGTTACATCTCATGAGAGACATTCTTAACAACAAGGTGGGCAGAATTTTCTTGGCTTACTGTCCTTTTCAAAATGAAGGGCTTTTCCTCCCCCAGGGGAGCTAGGAGGCAGTTTGTGGTTGGCTGAAGTGCCAGTGCAGCTTCCAGCACATCACTGGTGCTGCTGAAGTTCCCAGGCCTTTGATTTTTATCCCCCTCCCCCACCCTCGCCCCATCTGGACACCCCCCCACGCCACCCACCCCCAGTCTGGAAACACTGTTTTACCTGTTGCTTTTCTTCTGCAAATGGCTTAGATTATTGTTAGTATTAAGACCATTGTCTGCTTAGGTCAGGTCAGACTTGAGTGACCACTAGCCCTCTCCCCCTTCCCTCGTTCTACCAATGTTGCTTTTTTCTTACTTGTCTCCACTCTAATAGTTTATCCTTTTAATGAGAGAAGGCTAAAAGTTATTCTTTCTAAGTGAGATAAGCCCTTGTGAGCTCTATTTTATCTAACCAAGACTGGGAAATCGTTTGCCCTTATTTGTATTAAACAGATGTATATACTTTACCACAAGTCATTAGTGCTATACAGAGATTGCCTTCCTATTGATAGCCTAGATGGGGGAATTCAGGAGTAAATTGCCAATAAATAAAGAGTGTGCTTGTAAGCACTATTGATTCTCCCTGAGCCACAGAAAAGTGTTTTGTTAGTAAAACTCCTCCTGAATGTGTAAGTGAGGTTAAAAAAATAAGTAATTAGTGATTACTGAAACCAGGGCCAGGGGAATGGGGGATGACTTCAGGTGAGAAGCTTACATTGCTTTTCCTTGAAGGGTACGGTTTATAAAGATAGATGCCAAAAATGTAACAGCAATTCTTCTGGCCACCCTCAGAAATCCTGGAGGCAATCATTAGAACACTGAGGGATCAGCACAGCATTTCGTGTAACACATAACTTTGGAGCGGTAGGAGAGTTTCCCAAATCACCATGAAAGGAATAGGAAGCATCACTTGCATAGGAAATGAAAGGTTCATGGGATTCAAAAACATTTTTTTCAGTTTGGATTTTGGAACAGTGTGGAAATTACTTTTCTGAGCTGTTTGGGGAATGCTTTCACATATGCTGGTGGCTAGACATTAGAGGTCAATTCAGGAGCAAGTATGAAGAGAACCAGAGTGTGGTTATAAGCTGAAGGACAGCACAGTCCTTCCAATGGGAGCTGGAAGAACAGCGGATTAGTTGGTTCCATGGCTACTATAACCACGGTGCTTGCTTTATCTGGTGTGTTTCTTCCATACTGATCCGGCTTGCTGAAAATTAGTCTTACTTACAGAGCTGTCTTTCTAGAAAAGACAATAGGGCAGAACTGGATGGACAATAGGACAAAGCTATGCTGCAGTGGCATTCCCTGCTGAAACCACATTCAGTGACAGGATTCCCATCATCTCCAGTGCACGTGTTCCACGATGTAATTGATTTTGTAAGCTGACAAGCCATCCCTTTAAGAGTGTCTCAACAGAATAACAGATTATAATCTTACAGAATCTTTGGCAAACCTTTTAATTGTGGTTGATTAGAGGAGTCTCCTGGTGATATGCTGATCTTCCTCATGTTTATTTAAAGAAGACCTAAACCAATGATAAATGCTAGGCATACAGCAACCATTTAGTTATGTGATACACAATACTGGAATTACCCCAAATGTGGAGAAGCAGAGCAGCTAAATTATTTATTTTAACATGGCTAGTTACAAAACAAAAAAATAAATTACTGGACTGATGCACATTAAAGATGTCCTGCATCTCCAGGAAACTGGTTTCTTCAGACTAAATTTCTTCTGTAAGAGTGGAAATGCAATTCATCACCAAAGATTGAACACCAGGAGTATATCTGTGGCAACGACAACCTTTGGAAGGCTCATTAAAAATGACAGTATGAATTCAGAAAGTTTCAGGTTATATGACAAATTTATCACATACTGTTTTATTTATGCATTTTCCCTCACCACTAAGCCATATTACAGGTATAATTTCTTAAATACATTCACTATATCTCTTTGGTTTTTTGGTTTTTGGCTTTTTTTAAACACATATCTCGGGTTTTGTTCTGAAAAGCTCTTACAGAATTCATTACCTCTTCTCTCTTCTGGTTTTATCTTCTTTTCCAGATGTCTTTCCTTCTATCCATCTTTATTCCTATAATCAGTGATGATGTTACTTAAATCTTCTTTGGGAGATTTGTTAGACTTCTTCCATAGATATTTAAAAACAAACCAAGAATGCTTTTTAAAAATCAGGAGTTGTCAAAACACTCAAGAAAAGAGCCTTCCTTGGAAACAAAACCACTTATGCCATGCTTTGTCATCCTGTATAACTTTTTTCCATATTCATCCAGCGTGCTAAAAATTAGTATTATTTACAGAGCTCTCTTTCTAGAAAAGACAATAGGACAGAATTGAATTTATACCACCTGAGGGCACTGTGATACTATTTCACTTAATTTGAAAGAAAAATGCAAACCCGTGGTGTTTGAAACTGTCCCCATTTTTCTTCCTCTAACGATTACTACCAACTTCTAGAACAAGTGTACCACTGAAATGAACGAAAATAATTTAAAAAAATTAGGTATATTGTTGTAGGCAGGTATCTTGGAAACAAGGTCATCCTTTCATGCCACTAATACCATTTCCTTGTGCTTACCCTAGAGTGAGAGCAATTTTAAATACAGTGCTGTTATTATTTTAAATGATGTGTTATGAGCATGGCAGTGATTGCTGTATGTCTGGTTGTGCTGCGGTTTTAGCTGCTTACATTTCCTTCCTCTTGTCTGTATCTAGAAAATTGTGAGGCTAATGTAAAAGCACCAAATGGTGATGCTGCATTCGTGTACTTATATCACTTAGGTAGAATGTGACAAAGTGAGAAATAAGAGAAATAAAAAGCTTCCAGCATGGACACTCCTGATTTGGCTGACATTCTCAGTCTTGCCAGGTGTACCTTCTGTCTCTCATCGCTTCCTACATTGCCATCTCTCTCTTCTGCTTTACTGTTTTTCCTTCTCTGTCTCCTCTCTAATAATTCAATTCACCATCCTGTTATTTTCCCTACTCTGGAGTGCATGGAGAAGGTCACCAAGCACAGTTCAAATAAGAAGGGCTCTGCGCAGAAGAAGGGTTTCTCTCCCAGGAGGCAGATGGGCTTCCAGACCACGCAGCCTCCAGGGCTGGGCAGCGTGCTGCTCCCTTCTGACAGGGTTCGGGCTGATGCTTCTAATGTATGTCTGCTTAAAAGCACATCCTAGAACCTTTATGTTCTGTTTGTACGGCATGAAACACAGTGAAAATTTAATGTCAGAAACTATACAGTGTTTCTAATTTTGTTAGAATAATACCCAAGTATGCTCCCACGAGAGAAAAACCTCCAGATTGTTTGCTGAACTTACGCGGGAGGTTTCTACAGCTTTCTTATGAGGAAAAAGGCCATCAAATGTGTTCTTGTCCACATTGGCTTTCTAAAACATGCACCCAAGGTTATAAACATGCATTATAAGCGAGAAGTCCCTTGACGTAAGGTTTGCTAGTAGTTCAGTGGCTTTAGGTTTTGGCTTTAGATTTTTTAAAATTTTTAGGCTTGAGGTTTTGATGCTTTAGTGTTTAGTTTTGCCCCAGCCTAGTTGGAAATCCCATTATAGTATCATTTATGGGGTTAAATATAGAAATAAACTAAAACTATGAGCCAAGGATACACTTACTCATAAAAATCACATGGAAAATGTGGACAGAATATAATCACAAGAGCAAGGCAGGGAACCAAGATTTAAGCCCTTATAACAGGAAGACAATAGCCAGAGACATTATTCCATCCTTGCTAAAAGTAAAACCTCTGCTTTTCATAAGCAGATGTTTGTTGATCTAGTGGCAGGTATTGATATAAATGAGAGATCCAAACCCTTTTGCAAAACTCCAGAGAAAGGTAGTTGAGAGTGGGAAATAGGAAGGTAAAGATGCAGCGATACAAGGGTCCTGTATACTTTAATCTTATTTCTCGGTTCCAAAAAAGCTTTTGGGAAGAAACACTCGGTGTTACATAGCAAGTATTTCTTGAAAGAAATAAATATTAATGCAGTTTTATTCCTAGCAGATTTTTCCGTATGTGATATTAGCAAACACTTGTCTTGTGATATTGTAACTTTTTTTCCACCTGTATACTTTACACGTAAAATCACAAGGCTTAACTTCACTTTGACACGATCTAATGTGCATTTTCTATCTTCTCTCATGCCAAATGACAAATACCTCTTTTTTTTCTTGCTGGCATTAATTTTTGCTTATTTGACATCCAATTTGCCAAATGAATAATGACAGTAATCCTTTCTTCTGTACTGTTGCTTCATTTTACTCCACACTATATATTCAGATTTTCTGGGGTCATTCCCCATCCCTGCTGCCCCTTGTTTTGTGTTCTGTAAAGATGAAAGATTGGATTATTTGTAATGATTAAAATAATTCTGAATAGGTTTATGTTCATTTAAGTTCAGATAAACTGAATTGCAATTATAAATGTATCGTATAACCACTTATGCAGAACATAAGGACTCTTTAATTGTTGATGGTATAGAAAAACTTTAAATGAATTCAAGTTTGGAAGGAACAAAATGACTAACAAAATCTGTCACTAGAACAGGGGTTAAAAGACTAAGAAGCAGTAGTTACAAGAAGATATGGAAAGGAGGATTCAAAAGGGCCTTCTCAAAGGAAGAAAAGGTTGGGGAACAATTTTACATTTTTTTTTTTTCCAAACAGAGACATTTAGTAAATGGCTGCTTCAACAGGAAAGGTAATCAGAATGGCAAATTAGATGTCTGTAAATGTGAGGAAGGTAAAATCTTCATACATTTGAAGAAAAAAAATATTTTTCAATTGCCAAATCAAGACAGGATTTCTCTTGAAATACATGAAACAGTACAATTTATCCACAAAATAGTTTCAAGTGGAATGTGACAGTTAACTCTCCTGCTTAGTGCATGCCTATTAGTGTAGTTAATATAGACAATGCGATGTCTTACTAAGTGTATACATACCCAGCATAATGTAGGAGACAAACTTATGTGGTCTACAAGCCTGCCAGTCTACCCAGGCCAGTTCCAAGCTAGAAGTCACGTAACTGTGTTAATGCTAAATCAGATTAGTGAGATCTGCTTACTAGTCATTTATGAAGTTGCATAATGCGGTGAGGTTTTTTCCATGAGTTAAGGAGCTTTCTGCTGGGTCTCAGACTTACCCCGACTGTTCTTAGTGGACGTTTTTCGGTGTTCATGGCAGCCTGTGCTTTTTGCATCTCCCCACGATCATACATGAAGATGATGTGCTGGGGTACTAGACCTCTGATAGAAAAGTCAACAAGATAAAGGCATTTATCTTTGTACACTGCCTTTCACTATGGCACATTCACTGTTTTTTCACCCTGCATCCTTGCATAAGAAAGCCTAATCTTCTCTCTCAACACACATTCTCTTTGCTTTTCTTCCCCAAACACCCATCAACAGAGCTGTGGTGGAGTTTCATGCACAGGGTGTCCCAGGCAATCTAAGTTTTTCTGCAAGTTTTCTCCATACATTCTGAAGCTGTCCTTGCAAGTACTGCTGGTTTGAACCTGAAGGACTGCTTAGCAGACTTCCATCTACAGTTTCACAGTACATGACTCTTCTAGGCTGGTGATCAGCTTTGATTGCTGCTGGCAGTCTCTCCCCAAACAGCGTTCTTCCAACCGTCTGCTGCGTGCCAGGGCCAGCAGAGAGTGTTGCAACTTGGATCCTTCCCACAGCAAAAGAAAGAGGTGGTGGCAGTGGTTCTTTGGTATATTCTTACCAATTCCCTGCATCACATTTTCTCTGTTAAAGTCCTGGCTTAATGGCATAGAATTTTGGTGAAATAATTTAATGGCATTTGGATCAGTCCGTCTAAGCCTTCCTGTTAATGGGCTGCAAGAAGTGCTAGCTTTTTATTTAGGGCTGCTATAAATACCGTGGTTTAAAAGAATTAACCCTGAACATTCTGATGCATACAGGGAGACGTCTATACTGGGAAAAAGAGAGTCACTGAATTGAGAAGTGATTGTTCTTTTTTCACAGAGCTCTATGTATGATGTACGAGTGACATATAGGCTGGTTTATACAGGAACTTAAGCTCAGCAAAGCAGCTAATGGTTTTCTCTTAAACTGGTGTCTCAGAACATTTAATTTCTTTTAAGTTTTCAGCAACAAGTGCTCTTTCTCTTTTGGTACAACTACAAAAAAATAGAATTTATTAGCTCAAACCTAATTCAGGTGGACAAGATAGTACATAAAAGATGTTATGCCATCAGAAAACTCCAATCATAGGCAATTATAAGCTAGGTGGAAGGTGGGAAAATCAGTTGTGATTAGCCAATTGTCTGAAAATACCTGCTTCAGCTTATATGTAATACAGCGCATCGATCAGTGATTTCAAATAATAAAATGATTGGTGGGTGGGGATAAGCCCCATTGCATTGTGAGTAAAGTCTGTCTTAATCACTTCATCTATATGGAGCTACTTTATGTATATAATAATTAAAATAATATCATAGTAATGTTGATAGAAACTGGCAGCCAATACTTAAAAGTTGCTCTGTTCTTGCTGTAGGTGCATGCATAACTTCAGTTGCTTGGTCAGTCAGAATGGTGGCTTCACTTGTGGTGTCTCTTGCCTCTTTTTTTTTTTTTTTTTTTTTAACTGTTTCAGGTAAAATGATCTGATTCTGACTTGAAGGTAAACACATATTACAGCTGAGAAGCCATAGAGCTTTGCCTTATGGCTTCTGCAAATTAATATGAAGTTTATCAGGGAGTCTTCACCTGAATGTAGGGTTTCTTTAGGTGTAGTGTGTCTGCCCTGAGCTGTTGCCAGCAAAAGCTGACAAAATTTGGGCAAAGTCAGTCTTTAAAGAAAACAAATTCAATCCACATGTGGGTGTATTTCCAATTATTTTCTCCCTCAACATTTTCTCCCCACTGCTACTCATTAAGTTAATCTTCCCTTTCTCCAGACACAAATTACAACTATTACTACAAGTTCCATGTGTAGGAGGTCATCTTTAGGTTACCTTGCTTTAACCAGTCAAGAGCAAAGCACCATGTCTCTTACTGGATAATAACTTCTAGTGAATCTGAAAAGGAAGTGCTCTAGAAATATCTGTGTGTACATGAAAGCATCAATAAGTGTATTCAGTTTGCAGAAGTCGAACTTATGTTTGTATCAGCCCTTGTTGGGGAAACCTAGCAAAGACAGTGAAGCTTTGCAGCTACCTGTGAAAAGAGACTACAACTGAATCTTTACTGATAGTGCAGGAGAAATAGAAAAGCCACTTTGATTTTTCCATTTCAGCCTGATTTTTTCAAATTGGGCAGGAAGAGATAGAGATGTTTTATGTAGACTCTTGAATACTCTTAATAATATCCAATATTTCTATTTAGAGCAGAACCACATATTAAGTCAGGTAAGATCGAGTCAGGGTCAGCTCTTGAAGTCCATACTTGCAATTAACTTTCAGTAATGCCTCAGTTCTTATTCTGTTAAATTCCATCAGTTTAATCAGAGGTTGGATGAGGTGTTTAAGCGATGAACTGACAAATTCTGCCAGCATAATGATACAGCACATACAGGTCTTAATGTCAGTAATCTGCAGTCAAGTCTTTTCACCAGCTACCTGGGCTATACAGGAATGTTTCGCTTAAAGGTAGATTCAGCTGTTGCTGTGAAGCAAAAAGCTTGGCTGCTTTTGTTTCTCTTGATGCTGAATTTCAGATATCAATATTGTAGTTACGTTTAGTAGACTTTCAGAACATTTTTCAATCTCCAGCTAATCTAAGTAAGCAAAATTAATTCCCCAAATTTGAGCTATAAATAACGCATTTTCTGGCTAGGAATTAGCAGCAGAACTTTGCTAAATACAACAGGTATCTCACTTTGAGACCTTTGTAACCAAAAGAAATTCTATTGTTATCATTAACAAGAGTTTTTATTTCTCTGACTTGGAAAATATTATGTCTTCCAATTATCTGAATATATTCAGGTTTTTTTGTCAGTGTTGTGAGACTATTTTCCTTGTTCTATCTTAAAAGCACTCTTATTTATGTCAAGTTAGAAATAAGAAAGTATTGACATATATACATAGTCTTTTATCCTCATATGAGCTAATTTATCTATTTCCTTGCATATAATGAATTTAATATTTCACATTTTTGCAGACATGGACATGCTCTAGAAAAGCCTAATGCAGGCATACAGAACCTTCTCAGGAAGTCTGAACAGAAATGCCTTGCAACTCCGAACTTTAACAACATCTTCACTGAAGCAAACCGTGAAGATCTTGTGCAGGGAAGGACAGGCACAGGAGACTACTCCAAGTAAAGGCCATCACCTAAAACTATGACAAAAATGCTGATATAAAGCCAGCTTCAGTCTCACAGACTGAATAGGAATTTTGATGGTGTGCATTTATAGTATATAAATGAGACAGGCAAAATAGAAAATGTGAGTTAAGGCTTTTTTTTTTTTTTTTTCCTGGACTAAAAATTGGTCTCTGTAAGGAACCTGAGAACATTCAGTACATTGCACAATCAGATCCTAAGACAGCATACATCAAACCTGGATGTTGATTTGCATCTAAAGAGTGACAGGGAACCAGTGAAGATATGTAAGCCATGGATTCAAGTTTTGGTTTTTTTTTACAAAAAAGTACAACATGGTGTTCAACAAATAAGAATGTTGTTAGGTAACTGCTAGCAAAGCTGCTATTACAAAGTGTAATGAGTCCTGGCATCAGGGGGTGAATCAATATTTACTAGCATTTGTGTTCAAGTAGGTAGACCTGAGGTACTGACAAAAGCAAACATGGGATTGGTATATTTCCATAAATCATGTCACACTATTGGAATATTCTTAAAGAGGATAGTTAAAATTAAAACTGACATAGCTGTTTGCAGAAAAGTGGTGTTTTTTCTTTTTTTTTTTTTTTTAATTTTTAAGTCAACAGTGAAGGTTAAAATCAGCTTCTGCTCTGTACCCTTCCTTTTCAAATATAACGAGCTTTGTTTTCACTCCCAAGCAACCTGAGTTTTTATTTCCCTTTGTAAAGTGCAATGGTACATGTAGTTATGTTTTGATTTTTGAAAACTATTACACAAAGTGGAAGGCTTGGCAAACAGGTTGCATTAGTTCTGTGTTACAAAGTTTACTCTACTAGAATATTCTTGAAGATATGTGCAGGACAGCAGTTTGTTAGAACTATGAACTGCAAGCACTGTTGAGTACCTTTTTACTTAAAAATATGAATGTGCAGGACTGAAGAACAAGACAACAGACATTTGTGTAGCTTCATCTGGCATGCAAGAGCCGTTGATTGTAACAGTATGCATACCATGTCATATTAAAGAAATAATCAGATAAAACCATGCAAGCAAAACACTTCATTTCACATGATTTGCTTTCCCTTCTGTAATCCTATCATAAATACTTTAAGCAGCCACTACTTCATGCAGTATGAAAATAATATTTTTCTAACAAATCAGAGGCTGTACTTGGGGAGGGATATGGGACTTTAGTTTCCTGAGAGTCAAACTCCTGCTGAAGCTGCAAAGAATGGAAAGTACAGCACAGCTAGCAAGAGCCCCAAGCATCCCTGTCACCCCTGACTCAGTCCTGCTGCCTTACGGAGTTGACAGATGGAGTCTTTTGTACGTGTGTGTGTCTCATCCTCAATTTTGCAATTATTGCCACATGAAAGTAATGTCTAAACTTAATTTATACACTCTAATGAGTAGACTGTGAGAGAAACGGTTGCTCAAGGTGTTGTTACTCTGTAGTAGCTGTCCTTATTCACACTGTTACTTAAAAATCAGAGCTGTAAATCTCAGAGGTAAGTTTCACATGACTCACATCAACCAGGAGACAAAGTATGCATATTTTATACACAAAACTGTGTCCTTTTGTTTACATATGCAACTTCAGTAGTTTCACCGAGCTGAAGAGGCCAGCTCACTAATCAGTATAAGCATTTGCCTGAGTGTTTGCAGGATCAGACCAGTAGGTTCTGATTCAAAACTTCTAGTTTGAATCTTCTTCTAGTGAATTTAAGATGAATTTTGTTTCAGGGAGTTGTAATTAACAATTCAAAACGTTATGTGTATATATATGTTAGGTATGTTATGTGTATATACATGTATATGTATATTTGTATGTACTGTGTATATAACATATACAAAAAGTGCAAACAGCAGCAACAACTCAAGAATCCCATCATGGTGGGGGCTGGAAGGGACCTCTGGAGCCCACCCCGTCCCACCCCCTGCTAGAGCAGGGTCCCC
>JAVJGI010000065.1:53825661-53878904 GCA_035590275.1 Ibycter americanus
CCACACTCAGATGGAACCCCCTGTGCTGCCGTCTGTGCCCGATGCCCCTTGTCCTGTCGCTGGGCACCGCTGGGAAGGGCCTGGCCCTGTCCTCCTGACATTTGCCCTTAAGATATTTGTAGACACTGGTAAGATGCCCTCGCCGTCCTCTCTTCTCCAGGCTGAACAGGCCCAGCTTGCTCAGCCTTCCCTCATATGGGAGACTAATGTCTTCACACAGATCAGAGGTGACCAGCACAGCCCATCAGACCATGCCTGAAGACTCTTCCTTCAACCTCAGATTTTCTTTTTACACAATTATTTTGTCTTATTCTTAGGCTTCTTTTTCCTAGAATGCTTTTCTCATCAGAATAAGGTGATCAATTCACAAAGGAGCTGTAAAAGACCTGCGATAAGAATGAGAAAACTCTAAGTGTCTCTGCGTAAGAAACGAACCCCTTCAGCCTTTCTGGCTGAAGTTGGACGGGAGGCCAGAGGCGGCGCTGCGGAGCCGGCAGCTGTGGTGGGCAGCGGTGGGGCTGAGGCTGCCCTTGTGCAGCTGCTCCCTGGCATGGCAGATCCTGCTGCTCACTGATGCCACTGAATACGTTCACATTCATAGTATGCCCCAAATAATGATCTATTATGGGTCATTTCACTGCATTTTCAATCAGAATGTGCTAATATTTTCAGAAAATGAATGATTACTTTTCAGTTACCAGCAGCTAACCATTTCTTTCTGAGACCCTGCCTCTTTCCATGATGTGACCTGTGCTGATTCATTGTATGCTGCAAAAGTTGTGTTTGCCTGTATTTTTGAAGGAAACGGTCACTGTTTTCATGGTAGGAAGATGTGCTGTGCGAACGATATCAAGATGACTAGCCTTGTAAGAACACCAGTACCATTGCAGTGTGAATTAGGAATGCTTAGGGGGCTTGGTAAAATTTCTTACTGAAAGTCTTCAAAATACGGAGAATTACTTCAGAGGAAAACACATTTGTAGCTTTACCCTAGTAAATGAGTATTTTTTACTGTCTTTTGACAGATTTGCTTCAATCCTTCATTCAGATGCTGTAATGTTTCATTTTAATATCTTGCCAGAAATAAATGCAATTTACTTGTATTTATTGTTCCACTTGCAACAAATTTCTGTTAGTGGTTAAATCAAATGATCAGTTCATTCATTAAGATATTATTTAGAGATGTATAATTGGGTAGAAAAAGTGAAAAATCTTTACTACGCAGACACACAAAAAGTAATCTTTTGAATGTAGCACAGTTCCAATGCATCTAACCAGGCTCATCAGATCTTCAGGTGTGGTTCCATGCAGTTTGATTAAATGCAGCTCAGTCTCCATAGCTGAGCTTTAGATTGGGCTGCAGTATACCATGCCTGCTCCTCTGAGAGTGTAATCAAACCTTGTTAGCATCAGGTAACCTTTCTACCTTGCAATTAGGCCCAAAGCTAAACATATTGTATGACCCATTTTGACCAGAAATTGCCATAAATTTATTCTTTATCAATAAAAAAGGTAAGTTCTATAGTGCAATTTACTACTGAAATACTTTATTCAGCAATAAATCTAAAAGTAAATTAAGAAAATCTGTATAAAATACAGCATGGTGTTATAATAAACATTTAAAACAGAAAACACTGGGCCTCACTAAAAGTATGATGCTCCACCTCTCTATGGAGATTATTAATTTCTGTGTGTTCAGGCTTCTCAAAGGACGTTTTAGTAGCAAAGTTACAAGCTTCATGTAAGATGATATAATTCGATATAAAGGTGCTGAAAGAGGGAATATTAGGGAGGTGTTATTGCTTTGTGTGAGGACTATATTAGTGTATGGTGTATAAACTGGGATGGTCCAGCTGTTGTCCAGCAGATCCTCTCTGGTTGTTGCATGTTTCTGGAAGGTTTCTGTCTCACCTGTCAGAAGAGGTCATAGAGACCCTGGTAATGTCGGAACAGGTGAATGCCTCCTGTGCCCACGCACGGTGCAGTGTGGAGAAGAGAGATGGTGCAGGTGCCAGGCCCATGTAATAAAAAGATGTGGGATCAGGGACCTATTTTCTCCAGTGTTTGTTTGGTAAGAACATAGCCTGAGATCCTGCCAGGCTTTTGAATTTGCTCTTTTCTCCTTGGTCATAGCCTCTGCAGCAGAGGACTGTGAGAAGCAACAGCTCTGACCACCCATGGATGTACAGTTACAGTGAATGACTTTAGGTAAAATATATTTGCTAGGGTTAGACCTTGGCAGTGTAAAGAACTGGAACGGATGCAGAATCAGAAAGTCAAAGGAATGACATAGGCAAATGAGTGGCACACGTTCACCAGGAGATTTTGCCCTGGCCTGGGCTGCTCAGTTTTTCACAGTTGAAACGTCTTCACTCCTTGTCACTCTAAAAAAAAATAAAAACAAAACCCAAACCCCACAACATTGTTGTGTGATATCTTTTTGCAAAAATGCTTGAAGATCCTATCTCACTTACATAAGACATGGAACAGCTGTTTGGTAGCAATACTTGGGAAAGAATTTTCCAGAGCACTCAGTTTCCTTTTGGGCTACTTAGAATTTCCATGTTATTTTTATTTACTAGGTTGTCATTGTTCAAGCCCAGGACGTAGGTACATTGCAATAGCACAAATGTGCTCCAGTTACTCATCTCAGTACTGCTGTGCCATGAACAGTGGTCTGGAATACATAGCTGCACGGTGTGTGGTCAGTTCGTGGTGCCTTAATGCAGACATGAATACTGTTTGTTGGGGTCATCCCTATTTCTATTGATACTAACATGCTATAAGCCATGGAGAGAGATATCTATATGTCTGAATATGCACCACACAACTCCTTACGGTGTGTAAGGAGTACATTATGCATAGTCAGAGTCTGTATTTCCTTCTCAAGCTAGATGGGCCTGGATTGTCCCTGCTTCCAAAAGTGCTGGACTGTTTCTACCACTGATAGCACAGTGTTAGCTGTGTGTGTCAAGTTGTATCAGGAAAATTAAAAACAGATGTCAAAATAAAAGCTCTTTCATTGGCAGACAAATTCATCAGTATAGATGACTGCTGAACCTAATACACCATCCAAACAGACATCAAGTTCCTCCTTAGCCACTGAAGTGGTGAATGTTTCCCGAGATATAAATGTTTCTGCAGACAGCGCTGAAAATGGATCAGAAGACAAATCATAGCCAAGAGAAAACAGGCAAAGAAGGATGAGGTTAACTTTGTGACACAGAGACAAAACTGTCTGATAAACCTTAAAAACTTCAATTTTCATTGTATTTTAGCAAGCAATGCTATTATACAAGGGACCTAGTTCCTACGCTATAATCAGTGTCTTGCATTATGACTCAGTTTTCACATCAACTTAATTTTCTTCTTTACTTTGAGTTTAATATTTCATGAGTTTCTGATGATCAGCTGCCAGATGTTCCCCCTAATGACTCTTCTGCTTTACATAAAAAAAAGTTCTTATTTCCAGTTTGTGTAGAGAACAGAAAAAAAGGCACACTAATGGCTCAGTACAATAATTTTATATTATATAAAGTATTTATATTTATATAACTGTAACTGGAGAAAGCCTTAGTTATTTTACAACCTAGTAAAAACAATTTGTGTTGAAGAAAATAACACCATGTCAGCCATGAGTGAGTTGGTGACCCAGGCAGGAAACTTGCTTCTCTGTTGAACAGAAAATGTATTTAATAGATGATTATGATCTGCCTGCCTGATTTTGGTCAGGATATCATGACTGAGCTCTGACTCGGCTCATTCAGGCTGTAGAAAAGCTGTTTGGAGGTAGCAATACTTTGACCAGTTTTTTGCAACACATTGAGCTCCCATTTGGGCTCCTTCATACTGCAGCGTCTACAGGGGCTCAGCTGGCTGCTTGGCTAAGCCTTGCACTTGCCACGGAAGTGGCTTACCTCGCTGTCCAGTGTAAGCCCTGCAGCTTCTCTTCTCACTTAGAAGCTCACTTTCTTATGTCAGCATTGCCAATAGGAAAAAGTTTGGGACGCGGTCATGTAGATCTTTGTGCCTCTTGGCCAGCTCTTGCCTGCTGTGAGCAGTGATGCACAAACCAAGCTGACACCACTCCCGCCTGTGACTTTGGAGCAGCTTAAAGGCAGAAAGATTGAACAGCCTGGTGGTGAGGTCTATGTATGTTTTAGATTTTGTTTTCTATATATTCATGAGCACTGATTTATAGCAATATCTAGCTGTTGCTCAGTACTTTCCATCAGAGGATTTAAGGCACTTATAAGGGAGGCCAGGCTTGTTATACCAATTTTCAGAAGGATAAACTGAAGCAAGAGGCTCTCCCAGTGTAAGCAAAGGTCTCCTAGTGGTAGACTCCTAAGACTGGGCTCCTGTAGCTTTATGGCCAGCTACAGAGTGCCAAAAGTTGTTCACAGTCTGCTCAAAGAAATCTTGTATTCTTTAAGCATCAGAAACCAGCTGGCTCTGTCACTGTCCATCCATGAAATCTTATAAACAATGAGGCTGCTCCCCTCTCACTGTAGCCTAGTTCACTCTCCTCTATTGGTAGTGACAGAACGGATGATTTTCCTGAAACCCTTCCCTTCCCTTCCCTTCCCTTCCCTTCCCTTCCCTTCCCTTCCCTTCCCTTCCCTTCCCTTCCCAGAAAGCGCATTTCAGAATGGCAGGGCTCTCCACGGGTCCCAGGGCAGGGGATGATCCCTTGGAAGAGAACTATGAGGGTCAGTGAGCATATAGACACAAGGGGAAAATACTCATACTTGTACTGGGGGAAAAGGATTTTTCATTATTCTGCATTAAAATTCTATGGTCACAAATTTCTCTGTGGTAAACTCATTTCCGATTCCCTTGTGTGAAAAGAGTCTCCAGTCCTTACTGTGGTTTGCGTACACATACCTGAATTAGCAGTTCAAACACGTAGTTTAGAGCTGTCAGAGGGTACACAGGATTTCACTGATCGTGGAGATGCCCAGGGCCCAGTTAACTGTAAGCCACTGAAAACAGCGCTGATATTTTTAGTGCCTGAGCTAACAAGCATATCTGTATGAGCAAATCCAGGCTTCTCTGTTAGACTTGAGATCAGGGTGTTTTGTACATATCACTGCATCCATATGCAGGTTTTGAAGCTATCTTTACAGCAGTCGTTATAAATGCTTCTGAACAGATAAAATGTTTAGCACTTTTTTTTCCCATTTCTGGCTCATCTGAGATAGTTGCATTTATTAAGAAGCAAATAACGTAACTCCTTTGCAAAGAGAGACTGTGATCTAATTTTCTACAGCTGTAGGAAAGGAATCTTGGGATCTGGTCTTTGCTCCCTGCTGACACGATGTGTCACCTTATTTGTTGGTTTCTTGAGGTCTGTAGGGGAAAATCCATCCCCAGAGAATCCTCTGGGAGCTTCAGGGTGAGAAGGGCCTGTGTAATGCCCAAACATCACATGGATTTCAACAATTACAGGTCCTTTTTCTGAATTCCTATAAGGACACTGGCTCATTGTGGATATCATCCTCCCATTGGATAGCCTTTCCTTTCCACTGTGCCGAAAGAAACCAATGTCCCCCTTGCTGGCCTGGACCTCTCGGTGACACCAGCTGAGCTGACCACAGCCTGATGCAGCAGAAGCCCAGGACACAGTGCATGTGTTTGCTAAGGTAACTACTTCACACCATCTCCACAGAGGTACTTACTTTTCAGCTGTTGGGGGATTACAGTAAGGGAGAACGTAGGCAGAGGCATGGTGGAATTTTAGGTGGGTTTCAGCTAGCCTCCTAGTGAGGGGTCAGTCCCCATTATCAAACAGACGTCTGCACTAGGATCACTGCCTTTCAGTCCTGGAAACGGAGTCCTCAGTTCTTAGTGTAACATCAGTTAAATGCATTTTATAATATGTTTTAGAGAGGAGATAAAGAAAACACACATGAAAATACATATGTCTGATCAAAACCTTGCTAGGAATAAGTGACAGGGCTCTAAAAGAATAAGAAATATTTATGTGCGAGTTGCATCATATTCTCTGCAGTGTCAAATCAGCATCCCCAGATATTTAATGAATATCAGGAGGATATAGTTCAAAACAATGGATGCAAGCCAATATAAGGCTGAAACTGGCATGTGTAATTTGTGTGTAGCTGTACATGGACACCAGCAGCTGCTGGACGTACTTGTGCAGGACAACTTACATGTTCCAGATGATGAGCAGGCACAAATGATACTCTGCTGTCAGTCTGAGATCTCTAGAGCTGCGCATCCAGCTGCTGTCACACAGGAGCTTTAAAACTTGCACAAAGACCAGCACTGGATGAGGTTAACTGAAATGCTTTAGTAATGGAACTATCCTCCTCACCTCTCAGCTGTATTGCTATGCTTCTCTGAATCCAGATCCCTGTGATAGCTCTCTCTTCCAGAGGATGCTCATTGATGGGAATGTAGCAAAACGTGAGGTAACAAAAAGGTTTTGCTACTAGAGCTCTTCCCACTTTCTATACTGTGGAAGCTCAACAAACACTTTAAAAACTCTGGATAAGGCTTAAAGGACAGACACCATTGGCACTGGCTTTCAGTGAGACCTTTGTGTCTGACTGCCCTTCATGCCTTTGAAAATCTCCCTTGCAGTGTACAGGTCGCTGCATATAAACTTTACAAAAGAAGACAGACTAATTTAAAAAAGATGAATTTTAAGTGAAAAAGGCTTGTGGAGGTCTCTTTAAAGAGTTGTCAGCAGTTAAACTGACATGTCTTGATGTGAAAAGGTTTGCTGCTTCAGTGTCCTACCAGTGAACACAAGTGAAGACACAGGAAGGTGGCTGAAGAGAAAACCAATCTGCTTGCCCTTAACCAGGAAAAAATCTGAAGTGAGGGATTGTCTTTGAGGGTCCAATGATGACTTGCAATTTCACTATTGCTGAAGAGGTGGCTTAAGTGGAGCAAAAATTAAGAGGTGTGTTTCTGTGGGAGCAAAGTCAGGAAGAATATACAGTACACAAAATGCGAAAAAGAAAGTTGTAAGGAAGAGCTCAAACAACACATCAGGCTTGTGTGATGAAAGCCTGCCACATGTTGTAGCATCAGGATACAAAGCAGCAGTAGAGCTGGTATCACACCCAGCTACCTTTGACTTCTCAGCTCAAAAGGCAAGGTACAAATTTCACAGCCACAGTGACAGGGAATGGGGTACAGCAGCACTCAGCGCGATGTTTGCGTGCTTGCCTCGGGTGGGTGTTACCAGTACACCCAGCCACTACACTGCTGGCCAGAAACTTCTTGTGACTGCACTGAGACTTTTGGTGCCTGATATGTCTTTCAGTTTCACTTTTCTAAGATTTTTTTTTCCCCAAAAATTCTTCCCTGATAATCCCTCAGTTGAGAAAATAGGGGGGGAAGCCTCTCAGTTGTTTGATGACTGTCAAGTATTTTTGCTGCCTTCTGATTCCTTCCTTCTTTTAAGAGCAGCTGCTCCTCTTCATCCACTTTGTGGCATCTCTCATTGAACACTGGATAAAGCTTTCATGCCAAAAATACATTTTAGGAAATATTATGGTGCTGTATGGCAATAGAAAAGATGCCAAAACCAAGCCCCAGTGTTACGTAAGCCTGATGTTCTGTTTTCTACAGCAATGGGGCCAAAAACCTAGACTGGCTTCAGTCATAAGTGTCAGCAGTGTGTCTGCTCCCCACGGAGAGCAAGCCTGAGCGGGGACCGAGGGCCTGCGGGGCAGCAGTGCTGTGGCTCAGCTTCCCGGGCGGCTGCAGCCACCCTCAGCTTCCCTGAGCCCTTGTTGAAAGTGCAGGCAGTGCAGCCAGAGGGGAGGAATTTTGTCCTTCTTCCCGTCTGGGGAGTAAGATTTCTGCTGGGCGTGGTGGGGGTAGTTAATCAACAGCTAGTCCTTGGAAAGGACAAGGACACAAATTCGTGTCTGTCCTGAGGGTGGCAGAACTGAATCCGAGCTCTGCTGCCGGGGAGCCCAGAGTCGCTCTGACCAGGTCCAAAAAGATGCTGAGTGTAGTTATGATTGTCTTCCATGGGAGCTGAGTGAGCACACCACATCCTGGATGAGTCTCAGCGCTTTGCATCACCATGTATGTATTTTTTTTTAATATAAAGGAGTTCCATTACAGTTGTTTCCGAGAGAAATTTTGACACAGTAAGATAAATGGCTGGCTCCGCTGTACTTCATCAGAGAGCAGGGTTTTTTCAGTCAATACATGCGTAACTCATTTTCAAAAGCTCTCGTGATCATTATTCATTGCAAATTGTAAGAAAACATTGCTGCAAACCCAAAAGTGAACACTTTGTTTGAAGTTATTTATGACATTAAATGTATTCACAGCATTATGATATAGTTTACTTAGAGCATTCTGTGGTAATTTTGTTTGCCTGCATTGGGAATAAGCATAAAATTAAGGACCACTTTTTCATGTTTGAAAATTAGCTAGTGCTAAGCACTTTTCATCAAGCTTTTGTGCTGTTAAAGGCCTGAAATGCATTTTTCCATGTGTTTTTCCTAATGTTACATTAAATCTGAAGTACAGAGCAGAACAAATTTCCTAGCAGTTCCTCATGCCCAGGGTTTGCACCAAAAGGCCAGGAGCCCCATGGATGATGTGGCTATAAGTTCACCCTCTGCATGGCTGTCTATTCATGATGCAATGTTTGTGGTGACAGTGCTGCATGACTTATCCCTCCTCCTTCTTCCCCATCTCTCCCAGCTGCAGCTGGTCACCGTAGCCCCAGGCTCCATCTCCATGGTCTCACCTGCTTGGCTGCATCTTGGTCCTCTCTCATGTTCTTGATTCTGTGTTGTCAGACCCTTCTTAGGGACACTTTGTCATGATACACTGATCAAAACTACCACCTGCATTTCTTATTTTGTTTTAGTAGTATGGTGTCTATGGCTCCAGTGAGTTATATCTAAACATGGTGTATATGGGGACAAAGCAAACTTATTTGAATGGACTTTCTTCTGTGTTTGTCAACATATATGACTACTTTAGAGCAAGTCAGCCAAGCTCAGGAAGGAAAGAGTGTCATGTTCATTACTGCTGCTCAGTAATGGCTTAAAACTCAGATGGAGATATGTAGTGTTGAGCCTTTGATAAAAGTTCAAAAGTCTTTGGAAGCTTGTGGCTCTGGATGAAAGCTTCTTTGCTTGCTATCTAGCTATCGATCTATTTAACTCCTGCAGATAAGTACTTTCTTGTTTGAATAAACACAGTTTCTTCAGCTTTGCTAATGTTTTCTTTTCATATATTTTGCTAAATTACTGTGGCTAATTGCAAAATGTAACTTGTTTTTGTTTCCATAGTTTTTCTTTGGGTGGAAATGTTGTAAGTGATGCTTAGTTTAATGCATACATTGAATGTTTTCTTGAACATTCTCCATAGGCTGAGGCATGTGTTATCTTCAAATAGGCAAAGTAACAAGCAGTTACTTTTAGACTGTGGGACCTGTACCTAGTGATTGTTCAGGATTGTGTTACACAGTTTTGTATTATTTGAATTTAAAAAAAAATAAATGATGTGATTGTTGGTGACAGAATGGATTCCAAATGCACAAAACTAGCCTGTATGCTCACCACACAAAAGATAGGTTAGGGCTTCTTTTTCTTGTACCTGGCTCCAAAACATACTTAGTTACTAAGAATCTCTGTGGACTATGTCCCTCAGAATTAGCTAAGGAAAACAGTAATTTCCAACAGACTAGAAGATGGGGTGATTTAAAGTATTTATTCACTGTAGACTGAGTAACAATGATGAGGTTGCTGCAGCACACATTATGGGAACACTGGACAATGAAAGCACAGTGTGGGCAAAGGATGCACCTGCCTATGTCAGCAAGTGGCTTACCTCAGCACTAATAGTGCTAGTCAGTTTGATTGAGACTCGTGATAGAAAATCCACTAGTCAGTAGCAGTCAGTGGAAGGCTTCTGTCGACTGTAATGGGACTTGACTGGAGTCTTAACTATTTCAGTGTTCTACTCTTCAGGGACTTCAAGCTTTTCTTCTGTGCTCCTATTTTTCCTCTGAGACTCTTGCCTACCAAGGGATTGCTTTCATAAGACCTTTTATCTCACCTCTTACATGATGTTTCATTAGCATTTTGTCCATGAAAATCAAGTTTAAAAACAATTTAATTGAGAGAAATTTCAAGTTATGTTTACATTGAAAAAGAAACCTACAGAAATGTGAGGAACTTCTTGTTCCTGAAGATAACCCACAACCAAAGATGGTCCATGATAGACAGGTACATAGAAGTGATGTTTTGCCAAATGGCAGATGGGGATTTAGTGTTTTTCCTTTTTCCTTGGGGTTCTCTGGGGTAGGTGCTGACACTTATAACACCATCAATCTTATATCATGAAATTTAACCATGAGAGAATAACAGACTTGGCCCCAAACAAGTATAAATAAATCTGAGTAGAAAGCAGGGTCATGCCATGTTTGATTTATATCACACTAATGAGATACTATTGGCTGCATAGTGGCTCTTACTGATTTTGTTTCATCAAAGAATTGCTTTGGAAAACTACCTGAGGAACTGGAGACAGTCCTGAGGCTCAGACCTGAACCCAGAGTCTACTAATGGGCATAAATGTTCAAATTCAGGTTTTAAGTAGAAAGCAAGAGATGGTCACTATTTCTCATCCATAGCTGGTTGTGAACATCTAGCTGAACAAATGGACGTAACCAAGCACACAGGCCAGTGGTGTGCATGCTGCTTCAGAATAGCCTGTAGTTTTAGAAATTGCAAGTCTATAAATAGAGTTGCCCTTATTTCAGCATCATACTTCCATACATAGAATTAGAGGTACCACAAAGAAACTGATTTTGAATTTTTGGTAGAAGCATGGCATAGATCTGCACCAAACTTTCATGTACCCAGAACTCATCTCCCTTTCTTCTAGCTGTCTTCAGGACCTGCTGGCAGACTGCTGTGTGGAAGAAACAGTGTCATGAACTATGTGCATTTATTTTCAGCTGCATGGTGGCTCAAGTCTCTGAGGCCTGGCACAGGGCTAAAAGTAGGACTGTCCGGCACAGCCCTGAGCTGCAGTGAGCACTGACCTGGGCTATCCCAGCCTGGTGCAAGAGCATCGGCTGGGGGTGTTTGGGTGGAAGATTCATTGCCTTCCTGTGCACTGGGCTGGGTGAGCAAGCAGGTGTACAGATGAGTATGGGGATAGTGGATTGTTGTTATTCCCATAAGTGTACCCTGGACCTTAGAACACATACCCATTAAAGTACTGTTCATTGACTGTCACCAGATACAGCTACATCTGTGTTACTCGGCTATACAGGCTGGGGCACAGACTTGAGCACCAGCTTACAAATGTCCATATTCCTGTTTGTTAGCCTCTTCCTGACATGTTTTGAGTTGGATCAGGTCACGCAGACCAGGCACGGTCTGGGGCACAACACAGCTTGCAGGCTGTTCTCAGCCAGCAGCAAGAACAAGCCTTAACTGCTCTGAGAAAGAAGAGAGGTTAGCTATGTGGACAGATGTGCTTGTGACACCTGCAGAAGCCCTACCCCAAATCTAGATTCTTTTTCTAGGGCAGCATGCACTTATGATTCAGGTTCTGATACCAACAAAAATGCAAACAAGAAAGAAATGGAATAATGAACACCAAGTAAGTCACATGCTCAGCATAAGCTATGAATTTCTGAACTGTAGCCAAAAGTACTTGGCATCCTGAATCCAAGATTTTGTCCTTGCTCCGTTATATTGGGAAGTAGCTTTTAATATGGGCAGCAGAGAGGGACTTGAACAGACATGTTTCATTCAAAGAACTTCAGCTTTCAGGGATATTGGGACTTGGCGTCAAATATCTCAGTGTAGGCCATTTCTAAAGGAACTAAATATTGACTTCCCAGTGCTGGTGCTAGTCTGGTGTGCACTGTAGCTGTGAATGCTGCCAACATTCTGAGCCTTCTTGTTTGCTTTCCTCACCTCCACAGCTGCAATAAGAATGTTAAAACATCGGTATGGACTCTGTGCATCTCTCTTTAGTTTGGCAAATGGAGCAGATCACGGTTCACAGGGACTTTGCCGTAACAATTTTTAAGTGTTGAAAAAATCAAGTTACACAAATGAACAGAAGATACTTGGATTTTAAGTTGTTTCTGGGATTTTTACTCAGTTTTCATTGGGCACCTAATTGATCAATGAACTTGTAAGCTAAACACTTCTGAGCCTGCAGGGACTTTTCTGCTACATCTTTGTGTAATGTGGTGTTGATGGCAGTGCTCATGTAAATCTTCATGAAACCAAAAAACCTCATATTGTGTATTGTTTTCCTTGAAAAAGTAGTAACAAAAGGGAATTAATGTTTCTGTTGTCTTTTACTAGGAGTGTACAGCTGCAGAGTGAGAAGACATTGCCTCTCTGCTAGGAGAGCAAAAGTCATCTTGTGACCTGCTGCTGTTTGAGGTCTAGGCATGATAAAAATTAGATTTTGCTACAAAAATTAAGTTTAAAGTTGAACATTGTATGAAGAGTTTGTGAAGGTTATAGGAGAAATAGAGAGGAGTGAGTTTATTTTAGTTCTACTTTTTCTTGTGTGTAGATGCTTCCTCTTGCTGCTGTTAGATTAATTGTTCAGTGCAGAGCCAGCTCAAGCCTTCCCAAGGGCGTAGAAAAGACTGACTGCTGCTGCACCAAGGATGGGGACAGATTAACTTTTGGGGGAGGTTCTCACTTTGGTACCACTTCTATCCTCCACAGTCTCGTAATTCCCAGCCAAGACTGTCTCCAAATGCCTTTCTCCTGTTTGAGCCCCGGGGGTGTCTGCTCCATCCAGAGGCCAGTCGTGCCAGCGACTGCGCCACACAGTCCAAAAGCAGGACCACCCCGTGCACCCTGGTGCTGGTTGGGGCTGGCGTGCCCCGTGGTCACCTTTGTGCCCCACCGGGCAGGGAGGATGACATGGAGCATGGCTGGCCCTGGCTGCCTGGCCAGGCATCTCTGGCATACCTCTACCTGTCTGGGACAGAAAGCAGTCCTAAATGTCACCTGTATCTGATCCCCACACTGCTCCTCAGCGGGGTGAATCAGCACAAGCCATATGCTGATGAGACTGCGAGGTTAAACTCTTTACTGCATCACAGCGTCTTTTATGGTCACTCTTACTAATCATTAAATGTCTGACAGCCAGTGTTGCAGAAATAAAAATCTAGAAAAACTTCTACATATAATCAATTACTCTTGAAAACCACTTACTCTTAAGATAATGGTGATAGTCTATTTGAATACTGACTTTTAGGCTCTGATGAAACTAGTCATGGACAAATTGTGAATTTATCATATTTACAGTAAATGTAAATATGATGTCAAATGCAAAGCTGCAAATTCTATTCTGACCTTAATTTCATCAAAGATTTGGTCTCATTCCAATACCAAGTTTAGGGAAAATGCCATGTACTGTTTTCAGGGACTGCAAAGTAGATAAAATGTATTTGATGTATCTAATAACAAACTTTTTTTTAAAATAGCTATTAAGACTGAAGATACTCATGTAGACGATCCCTCTCAAGACAGTAGGATTTCTTGCAAGATTAAGTCCTCTGAATCTGAATGAGGATTTCATAACAGAGAAATCCTCTTAAATAAGAAATATCATGTGAACAGTTTTTTACTTTGAACTGCCAGGTGAATGTACTGGATTCACACTGATCTTTTGGGGAATATACAATTTCTGAGGAAAAACAAACCATTGAAATGTTCTTTTGCTCATTATAGTGACGTAGTCAGCTCTTTCAATGCCTATTGACTTTATTTCCTTATTGTTAAAATAACAATTTCTTTTACTGTAGTGTAACAAATTAGTATAATGTGAAAACAAAAGGGTGGAAAAAAAATTTGTGGAAAAACTTTAAAGGTGACAGCAAAATAATTTCAGTCAGACTCAGTAAAAGTATGAAATTGTTGCCTTTTATTTAAGTGCTTTTATGCAATGTCCAAGGAACTAGGTTTAACTGTGCTTTGCAAAGCACTGTGCTGTCATAAATCAAACGGTCTTACCTGCTCAGATGAGGCCCCAAACCGCAAGATATTGTTAACACGTCTTAAGTAAATACAGCCCGCTAACAAAGTATTTCCTTTTCTGATGCTCAGCATGTGTGGATTTTTTTAATTTGAATTAGCTTCTTATTCATAGTTAATAGAACATGTTTTGTTTAGCCATCAGCTTTGTTACATATTGCTGGTTACTGAAATTCCTGCAACTATGCTGGTATCTTTCCCAGTGTAGAACACCTCTTTTGTACACAGGTTTAATCTTTTGACAAAAGAAAATCTCTAGTCCTGTTCTTTTAATAAGAAAGAGAGTAAAATAATTCCTCCAAGTCGCTCAAAAGGGCAAGGACAAAATTTTTCCATTATGATAGTTCAGCGTTTTCTGAGAGCAGACTTCAAATGTGCAATTGCTGGCTTTCAGTAACTGTGAGGAAATAAAACTGCAGCCAAAAAAAAAAGGGGAGGGGATGGAGGAAATCAGTTTTGTGGTTTCAGTTACAGTCAGGCAGCAGGAGGACAGTATTCGTCTAAATTTCCAGAAGTTTCATTGATTAGAAAACCCATTTCCTACATTTCAAAAGAAGGTTGGTCTATACTGAGAGTAGGTAAATGCAGTCTCTTAACAGGGTTCTCAAGCAAAGTCTGCCATTAGGTTTTGCAGGTGCTTTCCTTGACCCTCCCCAGGCATGAAAAGGTTAAATGTAGCCCCATAATACACTGGGTTTATAACTCTTATAATTAATGTGAAGCAGTATCTAATTTTTTATTCTTAGACTGAAAAAAAATTAAAGTAAGAAAAATCTTTACAGTAAGGGTTGTCAAGCACAGGAACAGGTTGCCCCGAGAGGTTGTGGAGTCTCCCTCCATGGAGACATTTTAAACCCTCCTGGACACAGTCCTGACAACCTGCTGTGGCTGCCCCTGCTCTGAGCCAGGGGCTGGCCCGGAGCTCTCCAGGGGTCCCCTCCATCCTCAGTCCTTTTGTGTTCCTGGGACTAACCACACGCAGCAAGAGCATAATTGCTTGTGTAATCTGAGAGTTATAGCTTCTAGATTTGTTAGGCAATCTGGAATAGTCTCTATGCGTAAACCACCATAATTTCTGCTTACTTCTAATTTAAATTAAATGCTTGTGCAATCTCTTCAGCTTCTCCCCTACTGAAGGCAGAACAAAATCTGGCTTGACTATGTGTTTTAAAAATACTGTGGTGAAATATGTTCTTATATTCCTTTTAGAGATATGCAATTGGAATGGCATTATCAAATAGACGACATTGAAAGATCAATATAAATACACTTAATTCCAAAGTCATTCACAGAACTCATTTGCTGCTGGATTTTTTAATCTCTTATTTAAAAAAAAGAAAGACAACTCAGAATTGGTAAGACTGATTTCCGTCTGACATGTTTGAAACTTTACTCTGCTTTAAAACTGATGATTTCCCCTCAATCAATGCTTCTGATTGACCCTTTCCCCCTTCTCTGCGCCTGCAGCCCCTCCCCAGACCCCCGGCCCAAGGAGCACTCGCGGTCCAGCTTCTCTCAGGGTCCCGTACGCTGCCCCTGCCCATGCTGCTCCTGCTTCTTCCCCGCTGGCTTTCACCAGCTGCCCCTGGTGCTCCTGCTTCTTCCCCGCTGGCTTTCACCAGCTTCCACTGCCTTTCCTTCGTGGCAGCCCCCCGCCCCAGCGGGCAGCGGGCCCCGCGGGCCCTGCGGAGGAGGTTGCTCTGGCAGAGCAGCCGGGTTCCCCTCGCCAGGACCCGAGGGCAGCCCTTGTGCTGCTGCCTCCACCTGTGCACAGGCACGTGCGACCACAGCTTCCCTCCAGGAAGACTTGTGCCAGACCCCCTAATTCCAGAGTGGTTTAACACAATCTGTAGCAGTACCTGGCAAAGGAGAAATACCAGCTTCAGCCCAGTAACTGGCCCAGAGGCTGGATGCTCTGAAGGGATGAAGTATTCATGTGTGATATGGTCTGTGCGAGTGCATTGGGTCAGCACCATTTGCTCACAGAAATGATGACTGCCTGAATCCCTGGCTGGATTTTGGGCTTTTTTCAAAACAGAAGTTACTTTACAGGGTATCCAGGTCAGTCACTGAGACAGGCACTCATGTATAATGCAGCAGCCAGTTTGGTTGTACCAAAAGTGGGATCCTTTGCTTCAGATTCCCACAAAACATCTGTACAGCAGAAAATGCTGTTTGCTCTAATTAAATGTGACTAAACCAAATCCTTCTTGGTGACAAAGCAAATCTTTCACAATCACTTTGAGGAGTGAAGGCCACTGCTGTCATTAGATGGCAGCATCTTGGGACTGACTATCATATGCTGAAAAGCTGAGAGCCCCAATTCAAGTGCACCATGCAAAATACCACACTGACTTTATAGCTCATTTCCCCATTGGTGTCTTGCAAGAACAGTAAATTTGGGGCAAACTGACTAACTGGCACATACAATTCCAGGCACCAGATTGGATCTCAATTAGCACAGTTCTTGTCAGCCTGATTTTGTCTTACAGCTGGAATTACTGTAGGCATATTACACAAGGGCTGTTAGTTACACACCCTCCTCACCTTACTGACCATATGTTCCCTGCTCCAAACAGCTGCAGTTTAACCATAGCCTGAGGCTGTTTTATTGTTTACTAACTTATCTCTTCATATGAAGTGTTAGTCAGGAACACCTTTGCTAAGGAGGCAAGTCATGCTTCAATTCTGGCCAAGAAAATGAAGACTGCAGTAGGTCAGATGTGTGAGATGACCAACAGGGACTCCTCAGCTTGCATGTGCTCCCAAATTTATCAACAAACTTTCAGTGTATGGAAGTCAAGGAAAATGATTTTGTCACTAATGGAAAACAAGACCTGAATAAAAGAAGCTAAAGATCTTGTGATGCTGGAGAACAGCTGCCTCTTTACATGGAGGCTACAAAGCTGAGATGCCTTTGTTCTCCCTGTACTCATAAGGCAATGTTTTTTCTTGCTGAATTTATCTGATACTGATTTCAGAAAAAAGTTTAACAACAAAATTACCAAAAAAAAATATCTATGTCTATATTATTTGGACCAAAAAAAAAGGCCTGGCATGCAAGAGGGGTAGCAAATGTAAAGCAAACCAGCAAATGCAAACCCATGATGCTGGAAGAAATGCGACTGCTGTAAGTAGTAGTAAGAGAGCATGTTGCAGAGAATCACTTTGCATGATAAAGCTGACGTGCTGAAGAAGAAAAATAAGCAAAACAGGCAATGAAGACAGTATAGGAATATTTTTTAAGGATTCTAAACAAAATGGAAGCACAAGATACTGAAAAGGGAATGAATTTAAACTGTAGCCAAAATAATGACTCATACAAACAACTTGAACAATATGAAAGCATAAAACAACAACAAAATAACGGAATAGTCATCTGGTTTTTTAAGGGATGTCAATGTACAGTTAATAGATTTGTGCCTTAAAGAAGATCAGATACTGCCTTCTTTGTTGTATGCTGAATTCAGAGTTTAGTTTCATTCTGACACCCACAAGAATTTAAAATCATGTATAATTTCAAACAACGTAATTATCAAACTGGATTTTAAAGCTGTGGTCCGGATCTTCTGCTGTAGCATGCAAACAGCGGAACTATGCAGAATCATGCCATACAAGGACCAGCTGGAGGCATTGTAATGCTGCTGTGTGTTTATCCTTCTTTTATTCATGACACTTGGAATTTTTTAATATTCCTGTTGAATAAGAATTATCTTGTGAGTATTTTTGCTGCTAGATTTGATCTGCTTAAGCACTGTCTCTTTCCTTTTCAGTGGAGTATATACTAACCTTTTAAAAATATCTTTGTTACTTTGGTTATGGCAAGTAGGAGTTATTTTTTTTTAGTTCAAAATACTCTGAAAATTTCTGATGCATAACTCCTTCTGCCAGTGTCCAGAAACCCTTTTGATTCCATTCCTGCATATCAAAAGACTTTAACCTGTGTTAACAAAGCGTTTCATGTACAAGCCAAAGCAAATACATACTCAAGGGAATGTAGGACAGGTAGTGTCACTCATTTTCACTCTCACTCCAGCTCCTGCTTGTTTATTCATGTGTTGTATATGGCACATGTCCAAAGTGTGAACTCTCCAAGACAGGAACTGGATTACTTTCATATTTTTGATCCTGGTTAATACTCTGAGGCTCTGATTAACAATTATGGTCCCCAAGAATTATCTCACTTACAACACAGCTGAATGATTTCCATATTCTTAGGGTATCCAGCTTGATTTGTGGAATAATTACTGGCAGCCCTTTAGAACGGGAGTACTGGAGTATCTGTCACAGTATTGTGTCTCATTAAGGTGCAGAGATGACTGAGTTACTCATCTTGGGACATGAACACAAGTAACCCTGACTGCTAATGCTTATTAGAGTCAGACTCATCCAGTCATTTTTATCAGAAATATATGACTAGCTATTAATTTTCCTGCAGTCTGTTGTCATGCTGTACTGATTTTATTTCCTTTCATGTATTTACAAACTCTGTCTCTAAGATGGTTTTTAGTCTTAAAACTGCAGTTACAATCATTATGCCTTCATCAGAGATAACATCAACACCTATACTGTCTCTGATAGAAGCTGAAACTCCACTGAAGAATATAGGAAACTTACTTATTTTGGAGCTTCAGTTCTGAGGCCATAAGCCAGCCTGAGGTGTAAGCAGGGGGTTTTACTGCAGTTGCACTGCCCTGGTTACAGCTGCTGTGGTTGTCCAGTGTTCATCTTTCCAGGGCTGTCCCCTTCCAAAAAAAGAAGTCAGGTGGGAGCCTCCCCCTGCTGTGCTCGCAGCTGGCAGGGCAGGAGGGAGATCACTGCACCCTTGCTATCAGCAAAAGGCAAGCTTCATTTTTACAGCACTAAAGGTCAGGAGGGTTCCAAGTCAAAGCTTCATTTTTCTCCACAGAGTAGGGATGGTCTGAGGGATATTTCAGCACTGCTGTTGGCTGCTGCAGGAGGAGGAAACCTGCAGCTTCTACAGCTGGGTTTTATTGCAGATAAAGACACAGCTGCAGCAGGGTAGAGGCAGTAGACTACCGGCAGGGAGGGGCAGAAGTTGCGTTAAGCGATTTTCTCGCTCATCCCTGTTCCCACATTCACTGCACAGCACTAAACTTTCCTCTGATCAAAACTTTGTTTCCTGGACTATTACTGGAAAGCAGAAGCGTGGAGAATTTGTTCACATTTCTGTTGGAGACAGCAGATTTCTCCTTTTAATCCTGACTATTATTTATAGATGAGAGACTCCAGTATTATACAGTATTATTTTTGCTAGTGAGAGACAAACAATGGATGCATCCAGAGCACCTGAAAATGAGTCGCTGTTGTCCAGTTCCTCTGGTCCTGCCAGGTGGAATCCCTTCCATCGTCCCTTGGACTCCATCAAGCCCTGGCACTTCAGGCTTCTGGCAGCAGTAATGTTGGTGGTGACCTCCCTGTCGCTTGTTGAGAACCTGGCTGTAATCCTGGTAACTTTTAAGTTCAAGCAATTGAGACAACCTATCAATTACGTTATAGTCAATTTGTCTGTGGCTGATTTCCTGGTCTCACTGACTGGTGGCACCATCAGCTTTTTAACAAATCTAAAAGGTTATTTTTATATGGGATACTGGGCTTGTGTACTGGAAGGATTTGCTGTCACTTTTTTTGGTAAGCTTGATTTTATTTGTAGTGGTATGTTCTTTTCCTTCAGCTTCCTTCGATGTATTCTGCTAGCTATCTTGCCGCTTCCCAAGTCTCTGACTTTGCATGCCTTTGAGCTCACTGGTTCTTTCCCCAGTTTACATATATTCTGTAGTGGATCTCATGTGTGAGTGAATAACATATGTTGCTATCTCTGCCATATATCAGTGGCCTGTTGCATGTATACTGATCATTGAATATGTTTAATATCATGAGAAAAAGCTTGCTAATAGAATAAGACCGTTGTGGAGTTTTTGGTAAAACAGTGTCAGGAAAAAAATCACTATGTGTAAATATTTTCAAGGTTTGTGTTTAGGTGTGTGCCTATATGGGTAAAGCAGAGAGAGAGAGAAAGAGTGAGTGGCTGCTCTTAAACTGTGGAAAATACCAGGACACAGAAACATCCTGTGTTAGCTACCCTGCAGTGCTTCTGAGGAGCTGTGACCTGTAACAGTCGCTCCGCACAACTGCATTTTTTTGTGATTCTTTTTCTTGGCTTTGTTTTACTAACTAAACAAGAAGTATTAGAAGTACTCTAAAAGGGAAAATCCTTACCAGAGTTCCCTGAGTAAACACATCTCCACAGCATAAATGGGAAATTAGTTTAAAATGGGACGTCTACTTACCTGAGATAGGCATTCATTCCTGCCTCCCTGTTCCTGTTTCTGAAGCTGCACAGTAAAGACAGCCTTCTAACTCTTGTCACTGCTCTAAATCAAACACATTGCTGAACCTCAGCCTGAAAAAGACTCCCTCAGTTGCACTCAGCCTGGTTAAGCTATGCAGAGAGAATGCCAGTGAGGGACAATGCTACTAAATCAGTTTGTGGCATGTAAGCCATGTCCCACAGAGAAGGATCAGGCTACTTCAAGATTTTGGTGGCTAACCACATGATATGTGCCTGATAAACTGATAATTTGTTGTTGTGGGCAGCTGTCTGTAGTTTAAAGACAGCCTGAAATATGACATTTCTTGCAAAGATAGTGGTTTGAAGATGTATCTTAATTTGTTAATTTGGAAGGTACGTTTCTGCATTTACAAAATTTGCAAATTTGCAGCATTTCAGAGTAGAACTGAATGAAAAAAAGGAAGTCACTATCAGTTAAATGCAGTTAAACGGCCCGATTGCCTGCTTGGTTTTGTAGTCATTGTACTGTAGGCTGCCAAACTAGACAAATATGAAAATCTTGTGCTTTTAATAAATATTGGAATAATGCACATAAATTGCATATCCTTTCATAACTTGGGCTGATGGAAAAGGTGCCTGATGTGGTGGGTGGTCAAACACTGGAAGAGGCTTCCCAGAGTGGTTGTGGAGTCTCTATCTGTGGAGATATTCAAAACCCACCTGGACTTGGTCCTGGACAACCTACTGTATGGACCATGTTGGGGGTGGGGGGGAAGTGGTGTGTGTGTTGAACTAGATGACCTCCAGAGATGCTTTTCAACCTAAACAATTCTGTGGTGTGGGATGGTGTTTGCTTTTCAGTGAATCTACCCAATTTTTGATGCTGTGTTTTCTTACTGTAGGCATTGTTGCTCTCTGGTCTCTTGCTCTGTTGGCTTTTGAGCGGTACATTGTGATCTGCCGCCCACTGGGAAATATGCGCTTAAGGGGGAAGCATGCAGCCCTAGGTATTGCCTTTGTGTGGACCTTTTCCTTCGTTTGGACCATTCCACCAATGATGGGTTGGAGCAGTTACACCACCAGTAAGATTGGAACTACTTGTGAGCCTAACTGGTAAGGCCACTCTTGCAGAGTATGGTAAAGAAATGAAACTTGCAGCTCAGGACATTTCAGGGGCAGGAATGTAAAGGAAAAGTTTAAAGACAATGTGCATCTCTGCAAGAATGGATGTGAAGAAAGCTGTAACAAAACTGAGCAAAATTTGCCAAGAACAGATTTTAAAAAAAGAATTTCTAATGGGAGGAGCTTCCATCTCTAATGAAAATAACCATCCTATCTATACCTTGTGCTTTTTGTCAGGATTCAGAGGGCAAAGAGACAGGTTTTTCAGAAGACTGGACAACCAGGTCTGACCCCACAGATGACTCCACTTTGAACAGGAGGTTGGACTTCATGTTCCCTCCCACCTGAATTGTCCCACAGTTCTATGATACTGTGCCTATGGTCGTAGGATCCTGTCCTAGCCCACGGCCAGGGAGATGGCCCAGGGCTCCATCTGGTGATATGACCAGAGTTAGTTGTAAAAGGGCACTGTGAATAAAAACAGTTGACAGAAATACTAGTGGCATCTCTGAAGAGCAAAATTAATACTTCAAGAAAATAATAAGAACACATATTAGTAATACATACACAATGTATTTGGTGTTTTATACAGGTACTCAGGAGCTTATACTGACCGTACGTACATTATTGCATTCTTCACCACCTGTTTCATAGTGCCTTTATTGGTGATTTTGGTATCCTATGGAAAACTGATGCGAAAGGTAAGAAGAAGCATTTATAAGCAAACTTTTAAAACGTGTGTGTATGAAATACTTGGAGCATTTTGTGTTCGATTTTCTATAAAGATCAGACATAAGCAGATCAAATTTCCACCAACAAATTCACGCAATTATCATCCTTACACACAGAAATTCATGCTATGGTTAGAAATTATTTTCCTAAGTGTGCAGTTTGCATCACTTATCAGTGCATCTCATTAGCCAAACATCACACAAATTACAGAATGTCTGCCTCGTAAGTAAAGAAACTGAATGATGACCCAGTATCAGTTTATTTACAATTGTACTTCAATTCAGTAATGTTTCTTAAGACTCAAACCAGGTAAATCAGAATTCAGCTTGAAATGACTGCATTTGTAAATTTTAAGAGTTCTGGCTAATACTCTCTGTAACACTTACATGCAGAATAAGATGTAGCATTTTTAAATAATGTAATGCTGTTTAGTAAATAAAGTATTAGATTGACCAGGAACATTTAAAAGACTTGAGAAATGCTTTTGAATTTTCTTTAATGATTGTGTTGACCTGACCCAAAAGAGAATCTGTAAAAAAAGCGAAAAAGAAGACAGTAGAATAAGAAAAGTCCTTTCTGGGACAATGTTATTTCTGTTTACTGCAAAGCTGCCTTGTCTTACTGCTTCAGTAATAAATTCAGTAAATTTCTTTAGATTACTGATGTTTTTAAAATATTTGGAACCTTCAAATGCTTGTATTTATTCTGAGCGTCGTTTTCTCTGAGTAAAACACAGCAGAAGGGAAATGCAAAAAGTATTTTATTTTCTCATTGGAAAACACATACTGGAACACGTGTACCTCAGGTGACATTGTGATTCCCCTAAATGGATTTTTCTTGATTTTGTCCAGGATGCATTTAGGGAGAGGTTGGTTTCAGTATGAAACACAAGAAGTTTCCCAGTTTGAATGTGAACTGCAGCACAGGTGCGTTGCCGCTCACGGCACTCATGGTGAGGCAGCGCGGTGTCTGCTGGTGCGCAGGTGGGGGACATGAATTACAAGATAGGGAGTTGCTTGAAGAAAATCCTTGTTGATGACTCAGACTCTCCTAAAATAACTTGTAAAACTATCATTCTGTTATTCTGAATATCCAGAACTTTTATTAGTATTTTATTTCCCCCTGTCGTAACCTACCTGCAGAGGAAATGAAATGAAGAGAGAGAGCAGGGCGGCCAGACCTCCCCGCTGCTGCTGCAGCCCTCTCACTGCTGCCTGGGACAGCAACGCGTGCCTTAGGGAAAGAGCTCTGCCACTTGGCTTGGGAGCAGGAGGACAGCCACCCCAGACCAGCCACCTCACGGGGCTCCCGCTCCTGCCTGGGGCACACAGTGTGGGAACGTGCAGCGGGTGGCAGGTGTCCCTCCCCGTGGACTGGCGGTCAGGGCATGGGTCCCACTCTGCAGGGATGGGAAAGAGCCACCTCCAGAGGCTGTCCCTGGGAGGGAGAGCCCATGGGGTGGCCTGGCATGAACGAGAGGGATGTTAACCCAAGGGAGCAGGGAGGAAAAGAGACCACTTGCCAGGCACCCAGCACTGTGAAGGGTCCTGCCAGAGCAGTGGCTAATGTGCTACTCAGATGCTTCAGGAGGTGCACAGAAGGGGTCATTTCCTCCTTCTGGGACAGCCGTTAAAAGGCTGCAACTCAAAAGCAAAGCAGGTGAGATGAGGAATGAGGGAGGCAATGAAGGAAGAGGTCAACTCAGTCACAGCAGATGCCAGTGAATGGTCCATCTTGCCGTTTGGGTCAGGTCAGAATGCCTTCTGGAAGACTGATCTGTGCCATGTAGTGGGTTGTAGCATTGGCCTGGAGCCTGGTGTGATCTTGCTAAGCTGTCTTTCCCACTTCTCTCTCCATTATCCAGAAAGAGTAGCAATATTATTTTAAAAAATCACACTTTTCGGTAAGTTGTGTGTTTCACACTCCCCTGGCAGCTCAGTGACTCTGCAGACCGCACAGCCAGCAAACACTGGGGTGGCCTCAGGGCACCCCATCACAGATGATTTAGCTGTAGCCACCTGGCTTGTGCCAGTCCTTGCCTTTGGCTTTTGTGGGCCTTTACAGAGATGTAACCGTCTGAGTTGGTCTCTGTTACTTATAACAGCTTAAAGCACAGTCTGGTGTAGAAAAGCCAGCTGCCTGCAATATATTCTGTAAATATATAATGAATTGCCATAAGGCTGTGTCTCACAACTAAGCTAATTGTTAAAAATCTGACTACAGTGAACAGAGAGAGACCCAGGCACCAGAACTGGGGTCTTGAGGTTCCCAACCAACCCTCTTCCCGGATTTTGTCTCCCATGTCCCATGGTTGCCACACTACGGACTGGGTCCTGAGTGGCATTGTTTTGTCTTAGTGAAGTCTGCTAGTCAGTCCCTCAGTCCCTGTGGCCCCAGCTTTACAATGCCAATAGTAGCTTTCACTACAACTGCAAAACTAGTGAAATAAATGAATCTTTAGGAAAAGCTCTAATTAATAGTTTACAATGGAGATAAATGATTATGGCAGTATTTATTTGCAAGATAAAGCATCAGTGTATGGTTCCTTATCAGTTTTGTGTTCACAGATTTAAAGAGAAAGGAATCTACTGCCATCCATGAAAAGCCATACATGAGAAAAAGGCCAGGCTGATATGAGACAAGCATGACACAGTCAAAGGCACAATCCAGGAGATTGTGTTCCTTCCTCAAGGTGCCTGCACTTCTGCTGAAAGGGAGGCTGGGCCGTTCTCCATGTAGGTGCAGTGTATATGAAAAAATGCTATAGAAATGTCATATATTGGCAGGGGATATCTTAGCTTTGCTCAGCACCTAACACAGCCTTCACTGATGCCCAAGAGCTTGTAGGTATTATGACAATTCATTGTTATTATTATTGTTGTTTATTTTTTGTTAAAAAAATGACATGAATTACAACTTTGTACAGAGGTAAGGGCACCCCCCTCCTCAGGAGCTGCTTCTATACCTCTCTAAACACTAAATGTGTTAGATTATCTCAGTACAATGCAAAGGTTGTTAGGGAAAATGTCTCCATTCAGTTCTAATGTTACTGTAGAAAGTTAGAAGGCCATATCACACCAAAAATTTTTACTTTATTAGCGTGTACTATTGCAAGACCTGGAACTAGGTTTTTCTAGAGTCATGCAGAATTATGTTATTAGTCACTTCCCATGTAAGCTAACATTATACATAACTGTGTTGTTTCACTAAGTCATCAGAAACAAAACAAGGATGCTTCCCAGACAGACATTGTTTGACATCACATAATCTCTGTCCCAACATCTCTGTCTAAGCTGCTTCCATGATCAGTGAGGGGAAGAGGGGGAGCATTCCTGCTGAATGCCCCAATCCCACTTCAATTCTGGTGTCAGTAGATCATAGACGCTCTTCTGATGAAGGCCATAAAGCACCACAGAGCTTGACAGACTCTCCAGGGTGCTGCTGGTTGCTTAGTCTGGTCTGAGTTGCACCCCTGGCAAGAAGGTTGCAGACCCGCAGCAGAACGCTGCCTTTTACACCCGTATTGCACACCTAGTTTTCTGCAATGCCTACATGAAACAGAAAGGGCTTGAATTCAGGCTCACTCTCTGCTTACGACTCACCAAGATGGCCTTCTTTTTCAGTAATGAAGTCACCACCACACCTTCAGTTGAACTGTTGCAATTCCTGTGGGTAGCTGTAACAGCAGGGGTAGGTTGGGAGCTGGCTGAAAGCTTCTCCAAAGGCTAGCCAAAGCTGACTTTTTACGCCCTGTGGATGTGGTGGCTAGGGGCTGGCCAGGGCTCAGGTACACTGAGAAGAGGCAGCAGGAGAGGGTTGGGGAGACCAGCTGGGTGTGAAGCCTTGGGACTGGGCTGGGGCTCGGGTGCTGGTGGGGGACAGGGACAGCTCAGCCTCCTCTCCTGCACCCTCACCTGGGTTATTGCCCCTCTGCCGATGCTGACCACAGCAGCCATGAACCTGTCTTTCCAAACTTCTGACAGAGAAAAATCTGTGGTCCAAGGCAAGAGCTTTTACTTAATGCCAGCCCCTGACAGTGGCCTGAATGAGAATTTGCAAGAAATCTGAGACTGCTGAGGCTTGTAAAAAGGTGCCATAAGGACAATGCTGTACTTGGGCCCACTGGGGCAGAAGTCAGTTTTGTAGGTAAGGTTAAATTTGGTTGGCTGTAAGGCTGGCTCAAAGGTGTATTTGTTTCTCATATTTGCCTTGTTATGGGATTGTGCTGTTCATTATTATTTGCTCTGCATGAACTGGTTTGTCAGAACAGCAGCAAATGCATTTCACAAAAAGACCAGAAAAGGGGAAGAGGGGGATATCGCTCCTACCAGTATAGACAAAATGTTCTCTCATCAGCTTTCCTGTAAGCCAAGAAGTCTGGCTTTGTTGGGCTTTGTGCAGATCCAGAGCTGCTGTAAGCCGAGGTGCCTCCATTGAAGTTACCAACGTATTGCAAGTCATATCACCCTAATTTCTGTTTCATATTTTTAGTGATAACTTACTGTTATCAGATACTGCCAGTTGGTCATTCTGTTGGGGTCTATTCTGTTACTTGGCATGCTAAATAGAGGCCAAATCTTGTCTCTGATTTGACTAAAATGATTAGGATTACTTTTCTCACAGATTGAATTTAAAGGTATTTCTGCACTGCCTTGGGGTGGGCTGCTGCAGCAGCCGTGAAGTTACCTGAGCTAGGTTAATTTTCATGGGGCTGGACAGCAAATCTTTGCCATCACTTCACTCATGACTTGGCTGAAGCTAGCTTGGGAGCATCTCTACAGGCTGCAGTTGTGCCTGACTGCAATTCAATTTCTACACAAAGATTGCCCTAGTAATTGCTCTTTGATATCACTTTGACGATAAAAATATAAAGATACTTAAGCAAAGGAAAATTTATTAATGACAGTATACAGTAATTCATGTCCCTCAGCAGTAGCATTGACACCCTGTGGTCCAGGAGCAGCATCCTCATGTGCTGTCATACTCAAGAAGAGTAGGTTTTTCCTTCTAACATGGCAGATTGTTAGCCTGCTCACTAAATTCACTGGTTGGAGGCCTTGTTGTTTGTTTTCTAGAATCTTCTATCTTCTCTTTAAAGGTGTCAGATACGCAAGGCAGGCTGGGAACTACCAGGAAACCTGAAAGACAAGTGACTAGAATGGTTGTTGTTATGATCATTGCCTTTCTAATCTGCTGGATGCCGTACGCCGCCTTTTCTATCCTAGTCACTGCATACCCCTCCATTGAGCTGGATCCTTGTCTGGCAGCTATTCCAGCTTTCTTTTCCAAAACAGCTACTGTTTATAATCCAATTATTTATGTCTTTATGAACAAACAGGTACTGTATGCTCCCAAAGTGTCTTTAACTGTCATATTTTGTTATTTTGTCTTGCTTTATAATGAATTATTTCTACCTACCTACATGTTAGTTAACTAACTAAAAAAAAATAATCACTGTATATCTACTTACTGGAAGATAGTGTCAGCCTCTGTGCATTATTAAAATATGATTGTTAATAATTATTAGGTTTAGATATTACACAGGAAAATCAGCCCTTAGTGAACACCAGTTAGTTTTCTGTATGAAAAGTCTATTTCCAAGACTGTCCCAGCACATTTTTATAATTCTTTAGGAACGCAACAGCAGTGAGTTGATTTTGAGGTGGGGTGGAAGTTTTCAATAGCTCGAGTTTGTGTTGGGGAAACACAGTGGTTGTATGTGCAGGGAGGGTACAAGCGTTGCATGTGCCTGTGGGACAGGGAGCTTTCTTCTGTGGAGTGAGAGAAGAGGACTGGATGCAGAGAAAAAGAATTGTCAAGGGGATGAACCAGAGTGATATGTGTTCACTGGTAACAGGCATGACAATGAACGAATAGATTTATGCCATGAATGTAGCTACTAAGAGTGGTGGCATCAAGCAGAGTATAAACATGTAAGTGAATAGAAGAAAAATAGTAAAGTGACTGTTGAATAAGAAGTGATGAATACATTTATTTATTCAGTCCTGCAGAGAGGTATTGCTTGTCTCACATCCTATGAACAGCACCCTGATCTCACAATGCATGGCAGTTGTATGTTGGTCTTACCCTGCTCATGGATATAAGCAACATGGAAACAAACCATCTTTGAATACTTGGGTATTAGCAAATGAAAGCAACTCTTGAGCCTGGAGAAATGACCAATTCTGTCCATTAGATGTGGTTAGTAACAAGCAGAAGAGGAAAACAATTTTTTAGAATAAGATTTTCCACTAGTCTGGGTCTTTTTAGAATGTCATTATTTTTCAGTTTTAGAGTTCTTCAAGGTGGCACAGGCAAATATATTTTATGGGGCTGTTTCTTTATATTCCCAACTGACTCAGGAGATGATTTACAAGAATTTTAGCAAACTGGTTTATAGAGACATTTTTAAATTCCTTATGTGTTTTGATTGATCTACTTTGTTTTAACTTTCTAGTTCAGAAAGTGTCTGATTCAAATGTTCAGCTGCAGTGCCATAGAAACAGCAGAGTCCAACATGAATCCGACTTCAGAGAGAGCAATGCTAACCCAAGACAAAAGAGGCAGTGAGATGTCCACCATGGCAGTATGCAGCACCATTTCTAAGAGGAAAACCGGAGATGAACGCCGATCTTTTGCTCCATTGGCAGCTTCAGAAAACAAAATCTGTCCCATGTAGGGTGGAAGATACATTATGATCATTAATGCAGTGCTACAACTTATTTCCTTGTTACCATCACTTAATATAAAAATATTGTCAGGGGGGACATAATGCTCCTGTGGACACCGGCTTTTGAGATTCCAGGCTCCTGAGTGCATGTAAGAGTTTCTTGGCTCTGCAGTTGCAGTCAAGTACTCAGCCATAAGGTGAGTCCCTTCCTCCACTGCATTCCTCTTCCCAATCCACAGCCTGCTTGCTCCTGAAAATAACATTAGGGGAGCCCAGTGTTGCTGTGCTGGCAGGTAATACATTAAGGATAAGAGAGTTTTACGCTGATGACAGCTCCTTGGTCAGCTGGACAAAAACATGAAGTGGCACATGGCTTCAATATGCTAATGGACAAATAAATAATATATACCACACAGCTGACTCAGTTTCAGCCAATGGAGGTTTTCAGGAGGGAACAGCTCTGAGTACTTTTTTGGTTTGTTTGGGTATTTTTACTAAAAAAGCAGAGAAAACCAGAGGATTCTGGATTTATGTCTGTCCTTGATGAGAACCTCATTGGGGCCACTAAAATCTCCAGCATCTTAGACAAGCCATCCAGACTCTCAAGCACTATTTTATTAAAACAAGCCCTATCAAGAGCTGTTCATGTCCTCCTCTGCATTCCCTCTTTGTCAAGAAAATCTGTGCTCGTGGCAACTTTTGAAGTAAACTAATCTGGACTAGATGATCATTGTAGGTCCCTCCCAACTGAACTATTTTATTAACTCAACTTTACAAGAGGACTTACAGAGCACAGTACAACTGCGCAGGAATGCTGGAGGAAGGGCCAGTAGCACAGCTTAGAGTTGTGAAGCTGAGATTTGTGGGACAAAAGTTTTTCCCCATAAGTGCCTGCACTGTGCAGAGCTAAGATCTGTCATGTTCTTGAGACCTTGTAGCTCCAGGTAACAGCTATTATTTCTGTTTCTTAACAATTACAATTTTCAGAAATCAGTGGGTAGAGAAAACAAGTATTATGTATGTGCTGGGCCACCTTACGCTAGAGCATGTTGGATGTCCATATTTCCATTTGCACATTTTTACTTTTCTCACTTCTGAGCTAGGCCACGCCTCTCCAGAAAGCATAAGCAACATCCTAGCCCAGTAGGCAACTTGCAGCAGCCAGTGGCACTACACTGCTGTTCTCCTTTGAGGAGCAGTTGTGTCTCTGTTCCTTCAGTTCTTAAATTCCTGTTTCTGTCTAAGTCACATCCTCATTACTTTTGAGCTACTGATCCCGGCATAAATTGTTAACTTGTAATTACATCTTTGATATCAGAAGCAAGGAGTACAACATAAATACACGTCCTGTAAACAGTGAAAAAGAACAGAAATTGCCAGCATTCCATGGCTGTATTCCACCTCATATTTTTAATTCACACAATGACATGTGGCAATATACTTAGGTTTAGTGGAATGTCACTGATGCACATGCAAGACCAAACTAGGCCATGAGTGTAGTAAAGACAGATTTCTGTTTTAAATAGCCTCTGATGAACATCCTATATTGCCAAGACCTGGCACATCAGATTTTGAATCCTATATAAGATCTATACTTAACTGAATGCATTTTAGAAGAAAAGGCAACAGCTGACTATAGTTAAATGCTTTACTATGGAAAACCATTATTTCTAGATAAGACGTTAATACAGTGCCAGTGAAAACAAATGTTGCTCCAAAGTGGTATAGAAAAGCTACACTACCTACATACTGTACAGGCCTTAGCAACAGAGATGTGATATGGAACGAATCATCCAGTGTTCAGTTTTACGTCAAAAAATTACAATTTCTTTACACAGAATAAAAGACATTTTGTACCAGATTTTTCTTCTCTTTTTATTTTGTTAAGTTACAGTTTGAAAAACCATATTGCCCTGAAAAGGGATGACAGGATATCTGGGATCAAACCTAGTCCCACAGCAGTACCTTGCTGAGCTGGAAGTCAAGAACCATTCCTGCAGCTGATGGGGATGTTGGTGGATCAGGGAAAGGTAATGCAGAAACACAGGACAAAGCATAGCCTGAAACCCTGGTATCTTGCAAAGGCGATTTCTTTACATTTCTCATGCTCAAGAGAAGACAAAAGTGGCAGCTCCCTGCCATGGGTGGAGGGACAGACACGGGTGGCATGGTCCTGCAGCCACCCTGCCCTTGGCATGCTCACATGGGCTGCTTGGCCAGTTCCTGATTGTGACCCCTTGCAGCGTTCACACTGATGGATGTACAGAATAATTCAGCCCCCGTATTTCTGCACAGCCCTGGCTTTCTGATGCATTTTGCTTTAGCTCTGTGAAGGCAATCTAAACACTGAAGCAACAATGTCAGTAAAATGTGGGAGAACGCATGAGCTCTTCATTCCTTCTCCCTGTCACCAGCCTTCTCTGTTTGAGGAGGGGGTCCAACCATCTGCAAACCGCACCTCTGGAGGCAAAGTGGAGCTTGGCAGGGAGAGGAAGGGTAGCCTGCTTCAGGCAACAGTGCATCATCTGACATCCAAGACAAACATGTTAGAATAAGTAACCATGCGTACCTGCTTTAGGTAATTGCTGATGATGTATTTTTTTCATCAAATACGATCTTGCTTTAAATAGTTCCTTTGTAAGTGCATAGGTAAAATGTGATCCCTTCATCAAGCGTATTTCTGTAAAGCTTTCCTTTAACACTCCAAGTGGTCAATTTCTTTGGCCCTGCTCTTTTTCCCCTTTACCCAACTTTCCATTGTTCTCATAAGAGAGCGATGAGTGCAAAGGGCCCTGTCACGGTCTTTGTTTCGCATCTTATAAAAGCATGGCACAGCTCTTCGGACCCTTTCTACATGTCCTTCGCAGAAGAAAAGTTAGGAAGCAACGGTTGGCCGTGAAAGGGGTGAAGCACACATGAAGTGCTGGGTAGCTCCTGCAGCCGGAGTCCAAGCAGGATGGCTGCAAGGCTGGAGGGCAGGACTGACATGAAGCTGAGCTACTGGAGTCACTTGCCGGAGAGAATGAGCAGATATGGGGAGCACAGGATGGGTACCTATAGCATTGCTTCAGAAGCATTATCTGTGTCATTGTGAGTTTTCCTTGCCCAGTGATAGCTGCTGCCATGCCAGACACCACAAGGCATGGACATGGTCTCCAGCAAAGGGCAAGTCATCAGGACGAAGGTGCTGCTGAACCAGTAATAGCTGGGAGCACCCAGGGGCTCCCTTTCTTTAGGCAGTCTGGTTAACTCTACCGTCCTACCTTTAACGGTGCAAGCCAGTGGGTGCTGTAGGAATGTCATGTTGTTGGAATACCTTTTAACACTTCCCACAAGGGGTGGCCATGACTATGCCATCCAGGCCCCACCACCCTATACCCTAGAGGTGTCAAGATGTGTTGCTATTTGACAATTCCCTTTGTCAGAGAAATTTAGTTGCAAGATGTAGAGAAGTAATTTGTAACATTTTGAAAACCTAATCTTTAATAAGCACTTTTTATACACTGCAATTTTCTTCTTAACTCATCCTGGACTTGAAATTAATCAGAATTTTATAATTTTTATATTTTCTGAGTAGAAGAATTGTTCACATTCAAATGCCCTGACATAAATTTGAAATGGTAAGATCCAAAGAGGGGACTTTACAAATAACATAATGAGCTGCACATGTGAGAATGCACTACAAGACATCCATGGTCTTTGTAATCATCTCACAAAATTTCATGAGGTGATTGTCTTTTACAGTATAATTCTGGCCTCACTGGGCTTGAACTTTTGCAGTGCTTGATCTTAAACCCAAATTGTGGACCTCATTCTGACAGCCACATCCTTTCATGAGTCATACCCTTTACCATTAATCCTTTGTGATCTAGAGCAGAAAAGTGAACAGATATATATGCCTCTTAAATGTTTTGGAAATACTGTGATACAGTAAGGTAAGGTAAGGTATTCAGTTATTATTTGTATGCATATTTTTGTGCTCATTAGTCTGTTAAAACAGTAAGGTATGATTTGAAGGCAAAAAATCTTGCATTTAAGACTCAGATTTTCTCTTTGAAGAATATGCTGACCTAGGTTAATCACATGTTAATGGTACTGGATGTATTAAATCATGAAGAATTGGCAGAAGTGTTAGTATTTAATTAAAAGAAACAATTATTTTATCTCCTGAGAAGGTGAGGATATGTAGAGTATAGCTCTGTAGTACAAAATAAAGCATCAAACCTTAAGTAATGGCGAAGAAAAACACAATGTAAAAATGCATGGAAAACCTTAGAAAATAGCAAGTCAATATGATATTCGCCATCTGATAACTGGCTATTATTATCCTCAATGCAAATCACTTATGATGAAGTGGTATTGGTGAGCTTTTTAGACTGTTTCACCAAGGAAAAGTTGGTTTGCATCTATAAATTGAGGACACCAGTTTGTAAAGATAGTAAAAGACAGTGTCTTCAACTAACAAAAATGGAAACGCACCCACGTAATACACTAACAGTCAGCGTGAGGTTAGCCGTAGGTCACACTACCATTGTGCGTGGTGGGGTGGATAGTCTGACATCAGGCTTTGAATTACTGCACTCAAAACATTATAAAGGAGAGTATTCATAGAGGAGTGTCAGGGCAGTGCTCACTTTTCAGCTACAGAGCAGACAAATAACCTTGGCTTTTTTATGATGAAAAGGGAGAACTGCAGCACAACAGGGACAAAACAGGAATCCTCAGAATGAGAGAACATACAGGAATACACTGAAAAGCCATGACAGTAAGCCTTGTTTCCTTTTGCCTAGTCATAAGCAAGTGCTAGAAAGAGAAGGCAAGATTTTCTCCCCAGGTCAGGTACAAGAGCCCACAGTGCCTACCTACCTGCAGCACCCACCTGAATACCTTCAGAGTCAAAAGTTCTAACATGATTTTGTTTTTGGTGCAAAACCAAATGTTCTGAACATTTTTTTCATGGGAAACAGTTTTAAGATAACTTTCGGGGACTTATTTTTAGGAAAAAATTTATTTAAAATTTCTTTAGAAACTACAGCATTTTGTTGGATTACTTTTTTTTTTTTTGATTCATTTTTGGTTACCAAGTATGGAAGATAATGTGAAAACATGGGGAAAAACCCCTGTTTTCCTATACATTATTAGAAGCTTCATATTGTTGCTGCTCTCTGGATGGCTTATAAAGCAGTGGCAGTATACTTTTCACCAAGAAGTCTTTGCCAAAGTGTCAGTTTTCAAAATGAAAGGCAATTTTAGCCAGTTTCTTGTGGATTGCAATCAACTGTTCTGCTGTTATTCAGGTCATTAATAACAGGTGTGACAGTAGTATTTAGACATACAGAAGATAAAAAGTCTTCACAGGCTTCACAGTCAACTCAAATTTAGAGAAGCATTGTATGGATCCAAAATGGCATCGAAGATGATAGCAGATAATTCTAAAAAAGCAAATTAAATATGTTTTAAAGATGGTTACACTTGCACTCATCAACAGGGGTAACAACAAATGAGGAGCAGTTAGGACAGAATTACGGAGACTCTTGCATGCACTGCAATAGGTAGTGTGGATGTCAAAGGAGTATGACTAATATAAAATAGACTGCACAGTTACATAAGATAATGCAACACAATAGTAGCGGCCAGAGGAAAAAACAAGATTAGAAATAATAATAATAATTTCAGTCATGGCCAGAATATTTGTGCCAAAGTGAAACAAAGATGGTTCCCCAGGTCAGAGGAGACAGTTTTGTTGTTGTTGATAACAGGCTTGTGGAAGGAAGAAAGCAGCAGCTGTGCAAATCTCAGAGATTATCAGATATACAGTTTTGGACACACAATTTTGAAAATAATTATGAAACATTCAGAAAAAAAGGCTGGCTAAAACACAGGACTGGGAAGGATGGAGACACATTAGAAATAAAAAGCTATTTTTACTAACAGATTTGCATGCTGTTAGTAAGGATAGTAGAGGAATCCACAGGAGCGGAGGCATTTGCTTAGGTTATGCAGGTAAAAGTGGATTTAACTTAGAGGACGGTGAGCTAAGGAGAAAGTCTCATGCCCTTAGTGACTGGTCAAGGACTCATAAGGAAAACAATGTTTAGTAGTGTGAGATGCAGTGCAGGATGTTAGGATGGAGGATGTAATTAGTACCACAAAACAAGTGGGAAACATAATCTGGAGAGCTAGGTTTATAGATGTTAACAGGCATTTCTTGATAAGCAATTTATCAGGCTGAAACATGTGAAAGCCTGAGAGAGGGGGGTGTAATCTGAGCCATAAAGCAGAGTGTGGTAGATGACTTGCCGCTGACTTGCACAAGTGTCAAAGACACAAGGTGGTGGATGAGTGCAGCGCACCCAGCAGCTTTCTGCAGAGAACCATTTTTGCATTGTCACAGGGATGAAGCAGAGAAGCAGGAGAAATTGAAGAGGTAAAGAAAGCATATGAAAGAAATAGGGATAAGCAAGCTTTTATTCATAGTATATTAGGAGCAGTGGGATTAGCATGAAGGTATCAGTAGTTTATTTACAACAGTGAAGTTCATCATTTAGGTAAATATACTGAAAAACACCTGAGCAGGATCTAAGTGACACACAAGGGTTCATCATCCAAACCTGTGCTTCTAATGTGAGGTTTTTTCTTGAGGCTTTATGGAGAAACAGTTCACATCTCATTGCACATGTAGCTCAGGGCCTACCTACCACTGTTAAGATCTGAACTGTACTCCTTTAGCACTAGCCCCTCCAGCACACTTTAATAGGTTACATTTATGGTTGCCTTATATCATTTTGCCACTCTATTAGATAAACACGCCGACATGCAGCAAGCACAGACATAAAAATGTAAGCTGCAACAGGGTGATATGAAAATTAGTGGTTCTGGACAAATAGGAAACCAATATTAGAGTCTAATTAGTCTTCATTTAATTTGGAGAAGGAATTAATTAGTCTTAATAGGACCACAGAGGCATCACAAATGTTTTCTTTCAATCAAGCAAAGCCTATGTTGAAAACAATTAATCAATCATTCACATAAAACACAGGGTGTCAGCAATATTTCTGACTGTCCATTTTTCAGGTCCTCACAACTATTTTCTGTTAAGGGCCAGATTTTTTTTGGTTTATTAACATGAGTACTCCCATAACCGTGGGCAAAGTCATTTTCTTGAAGAAGGCATTGGTTCTTATCTTCTGCGTATATGGCCAACTGTTGTTTTTTATAAATGTTTACCAGTTCTCCAGCATTAACATTCCCTGTCTCTAGTGAGAAGCTGTCTCTATGAGAGGTTCCCATCTCTGATACAAACAAGGAATAATAGAATCAGCGGGAGTTTCCATGTAAAATATCTTCAGTAATGCTTTTCAGGAGGAGGAGAACTCAGAGGGCACTTTTTAAAACATGTGAACACCTTGATGCATTGGTAGTAGTCCAACCAAACAATATTAGCCCTGAGACAGTCTTACAGAGTTCCCAGAAGTTGGTTGTTAAGCCTTTCCGTGTAAAACAATTAAAAAGCTTTCAGAACTACAAGTAAAAAAAGGGGTACGAGGTGGGATCTTTTTTTTTTTTTTTTGAGTTGCACACAGTGACTGAAGAGAGACCTCTTGCATTATGTGGTAAGAGCATAGCATGAACATTTTACCATATACAAAAAGTAGGTTATGCAATGAATGGTGTTAAAGATCGTAAGATTTCATGACTAAAACGTGTGAATGCTGCTAAAGTCAATGTGCTCACACTTGATTGTGGACTAACAGCCTTGTGTCCTTGAAGTTTTGTTTTGCTAGCAAGAGTATGCCTAGAAATCACATCTCTTTTCTAAAAAATGTTTTATAGCATTATCTACAGCTTGCAAAATTAGCAGCCTAACACTACACCATTCTTCTGCTTTGTGTTCGTTTATTACATTTTAATGATGTCAACCTAGACAAAATAACTGCTCTTCCTATAAATCTTCCATGACATTGGGGGATAATTACTTTGTGTTTTTGCTTAAAAACATCAGCAATAATCCATCAATTTTCTTGTTTATAATGGAATTAGCATTTTATTTTTGTAAATATAAATTATGGTTGCCATAAGAGCTACTGTTGTGTTATGGTCATGGTCATGCTGGTTCCTTTGGTCTGAAAGGCACTGACACTCAAGGCGAGGTAAACGGTTTACTGAGTAAAAAACAGAAATTATGGAAAAGGTAATAGCGATCTTAGGACCCTTCCGAAGCTGGCAACCCCAGCTGTTTCAGCATGGAATGAGACCCTCCTTGCAGATCATGGCTGCCGACAACCCATCCATGGTGAGGTGTTCCAACCTTGTTCGCCGCACCTTTATGGTACTCTTCCAAGTATATCTGTACAATGCTGAACTTTCTAGTTGGCTCACCTAGGTTCACTGAGAGCGTTACACTCTTACACATCTCCGTAGAAATGAGCTCTTACAAGCACTACATACAGGTGGTATTGTTAAGGGCAGCATATACTAACATCTCAGCACGTGCTCAGGTTATATAGCAGGTCACCCGTGCTAACACAGGGGCCTCTGCAGCCAAGGCCTGTGGTGACACTCTGCCGAGGCTCTGTTTGAAATCCCAGTCTCCTAGTTACAATGTCTTCTGCAGTGGCCCACCACAGGTACTCTGCATTCTGCAAGGTGTGCCAGCACCTCCTTGTGAAAGAAAAAGTACAAATCTGTTCTCAAAGCTGTATATTCTTGAGAAACAAAAACAAGTTCCTGGCAGAATTTTGGCATGGTGGTGTGGCTTAACCCCAGGCGGCAGCTCAGCCCCACACAGCCGCTCGCTCACTCTCCCCAGACATCGGGGAGAGAACCAGAAGCGAGAAAACAACTTGTGGGTTGAGATAAAAACAGTTTAATACGTTAAGCAAAAGCTGCCCACATGAGCAAAGCATAATAAGGAATTAATTCACTACCTCCCATCAGCAGGCAGGTGTTTAGCTCTCAAAATCAAATATTTCGGTAAGAGATAAAATGCTGATGTTTAAAAGTAGGCAATCCAGGCTATTTTCCATAGCCTCAAATCTAGAGGAAGAGTACATTTTAAAAAGTGCTAAGATAAACTCACCTCCCTATCCACTAGCAGGGAAGAAGGCAAGGGCTTGACTGCTGAATGATGTGTTGGTGCACTTTGGAAAGTTTTCATGTTTTTGCTCTGGCAACAAACCACAGCTTCTCTACTGAGTCACTACTGCTTTTTGAAGATATAAATATCTTAATATGCAGATTTTGGTTCTCTTAAAATGACATGTAATTGCAGAGCCCTGATACAGGAGATACTACCTGCTGAAAGTGAAAGGGCATGGAGAAAGGCAGATATTCTTATTAAGGACCAGCTCTACCAAAAGTTCATCATAAGCATCATCATTCCAGCATAGCTCTGAAGTAGGGGAGATGGAAATTAACCCCTAATTCACCCATTTGCATCTTATGATAATTAGGTTGCTCCTTTTGCAGATATTTTTACCTTGCTTTTTGGTAAAAATGCACTTAATCATATGTCAAGAGTTTCCACTTTTGAATAATGAGACCTTGTGCTTGCCCACACTGAGTCTCTATTGCCAAGGGCTCTGAAAGCAAAAGGGCAATTAGCAATCAAACCAAGTTTGATAAACACATTTCTGCGTGTTTCTGGCTTCAGCTGCAATATTAATTCCTGCTTTTTCTTTGTTTTCTGCTTTCTCTTCCATTCACTTCTTCTCCAGGTTCAGACCAAAACCCTCAAAATAAACCACTCTTGATGATCTCCTTCAGCTTGCTCTTGCCTGCAAATCTATGACACCACTCAGAGGAGACCTTTTCTCACAACAGATACACTTATAAAGGAGGGAGGGTTTTGATGGGATCCTTCAGAGAGATGAGATGATTTGTCTCAGCCTAAGTCGGTCCAGCATTCACATATGCTTTGAGTCTCCATCATACTCCTCTACCACTACTCCAACCTGACTGTTCCTGCAGATGTATGCAGGGCAGACAAGTTTGTTCACAGTCTAGCTAGAGGAATAAAATACATATCCATCAGCTAAAACCTTTTCTGTTTAATTTTGACCTCAGTGAAAATGATTATCCAAGAAAACAGTCATGAACATTAACAATACCCATCTCAATTATTGAGAAATATAATTTGTAAATGATTAGAATTCTTAGAAAATTTATGATCATTTCTTTATTAAAACACTTTGTATTATAAATTGTACTATTCTTTCTCTTTATTACATTTATATTGAAGCCTCTTTCCTTTGTCACAAAGAGTTAAAATCTGTAAGAGAATTTAAGAGCCTTTCAGTAATTTGGCACATCAGTTTTAGCTCAGCTATTATCTAGCTGCATCCAGATATTAATGTAGTCATCTCTCCTTAGTCTCAATGAATTGCTATAAAAATGTCAAACAATTAGATTATATTGGCCAACACAGCCCTGTTTGATTGAGTACAGCTGTAGGCCATGTCCCTTGAATCATACTGATGAAGAAGCAGAAAGGCTTGTAGAACTCCAGTGCAAATTTATTTCAATATACGTACCATTTAGGTTTCCAATGTCAGTACTTGCAATACTAATAACCAAAAAATGCTAAATAGGTATTTTCAGATGGAATAAAAGTCAATGTCATTCAGGACAAATACTAATGAACTCCGTTGGAAGAGAAAGAAAAATACCTATAAAAACAGCACAGAAGCCAGTATCCTGGTACAAACATTGACACTGCTCCATTATGACTATACCAAAAGAGCAAAATTAAGACCTCTGTCACTTATGGGAATAGTACTGCTTAAATTCTGTCTCTGCCTGGACCTGAAAATATAACATATTCTTTTGTGTCAAAAAAACCATCAGTGTATAAATACTTCATAGAGATATTGGGTTACAAATGTCTCAGTGTTGGCTTCCATGCCCTTTTGGAAGTCAGCAAGACTATGGACTTCCCTTTTTCTGTATGTACAATGTGTGCACCTAGTTGCATGTGCAGCCCTGTCACAGAACACACAGGAAGGTACAAGTCCTTACAGATGAAATACCTCTCAACCGTCTGGTGTATATGTTGCCTGTTTGAAAGAGAACACTCGAAACACATTCTAAGTATGTTTAGAGCCGAGATGTTTTATTCTCGCAGGGTGCTCAGTGTATTTACACAAATCAAGCACACCTACTAGGATCCTTCATCAAATATTTATACACAAAAGTTACAAAGCTCCACCTAATACAATTATCCCACCTATCTAATATGTATTTATTGTGCTGAGCTAACTGAGTTTTCTGTGCCTGTGTGGGAATTGTGCTGAGCCAGCAGAAGTTTTTTACGCCTGCGTGGGGGTCTCAGAGGGTCTTTGGTGGTGGTCTGAGTGGTAGTACCCCTACTCTTTTTATCCTTTTATGGTCGTGTGTCATCTGAGGACACCAGAACACCTCTTTATCTTGCCAATTTCTCATTAACAAGATATATATCCTTGGTCCAGGAATGCTGTCCTCCCCCTGGAACTTTCTGGCCTTCACTCAGTCATTATCTATTTAAAAAAAGCTACAAAGTTTATTATAGATACCTCTTTTTCTAAACCTCCACAGATATTTACATAGGTTCTTTCATGGTTAATCTCTGACCTTCCTGCTGCAAATTCAGCATCATGCACACAGACCACATGTGGTCACTAAAGTGATGCCATTAAAACTTAAAACCTGAAAACTGTCTCTGTTCCATATATGATAGAAATTCAGAACATGGTTAAGTTGTTCACATTTTGCTAGAACAGACACGCAACAGGGAAAATACTGACAGTGTATCTCCATGGTATGGTCTTCCTTAGCTGAAGAAGTCTGTTCCCACTCTACCTACCCCAGCAAATCTTTATCCATCTGAGCTAGTCTCGAGCAGCCGAGCAGCCCTGCAGAAGAAAGCATACACCTGTGATGTTTAGGGTGTAAGATTACAGGCTCATCATCATAAACACAAAGGCCCAGTGAGGATCCGATGAACAGTAACATGAAAGGAACTCTAGTAACCTGAACAGTGTAAGGAGTCAAGCAGGCTGTTAACACTTAGGGCTATCAAAGGAGAACTATCACCCTGTTGCCCTGGGATGAAACTCACCAAGATGGGTCAAGGAGAGAAACTCCCTTCCTGTATGCCTTGCAGACTGAAGGGGGTCATTGCCTACAGCAGAATGTTGAATGCAGGGGAAAAGCAGCTGGCGAGTTCTAAAATCTAGTATGAGATGTTTTAAGGCATTTATGAGACTTGATGAGACTTATGGGATGCTTAGAGGAACAACCAAAGGTGGGGAAAAAGAGGGCTCTTGATTTATCAGGTGCAGGGAAATAGAGGGGAAAGGGGCTAGAGGGGGTCAGTTGCATGTAAACAGGCTGCTAGTCAGTATGTTGTCTGAGACCGGCACTTGATCACCACAATCTAATCTATCTTCTCATTAATCTACTTCTAACTATATTCTGTGTGGGTGTGCTCTCTGTTCTGAGTGGGCATGTGTGAACATGAGTAAAATTCCATTTGCTAGCGAGCAAGTAAGAATTTAATTCTTATGAAAGTTTTAAGTTTTCTCTTAAAACTTTCCATTCCATAAGCTAGCGAGTAGCCAGTGAGTAGGATAAGAAGTCTGAGTACCTGCAGCTGGAGTAGGGCCGTGAACATCCAAGGCTTATATGTTCAGGTGTTGGCAACTGGGGAGATTACGCACTGCATAGACTGAGAAACAGTAACCGAGCCTTGATCTGACATTTCTGGGTTCCAGGGAGAAGCTCACCAGCAAGAATAGCTAGAGGACAGACATCAGGCAAAAACGGGTAATGCAATACAACAGCAAGACTCAAAATTACTTAGCTAAAGTAAAATGACAGGAGAAAACACTTCCATTTACTTTTGCAAGATATAAAAGTAGTGGCTGCTGTATATGACAATGAGAGTACCAATTTACATTTCTTACACATTGCAACTGATGCACTAATGCAGGCAGGAAAAGCTGAATCTACTTGCTTTCTTGAAAAATCATTTCATGGCACTCTACCTCAGGTAGTGATGAAAGCTGTCCAGGGCTGGGAATTTGGGAAGGACAGGGATAACTGCATGGAAAAGATGGCACTGTTCTCTCCAAACCCTTTCTGAACTGAGTCATCACATTTCCTAAATGTGAGTATCACTGATTTGGTAGGTGAGAGCTCTTACAAGAGCCAAGACATTTTCTTTTAGCCTTTTATGAATTATTAGTCAATGATGAAGACAGTATGTTTAGATATTTCTTATGACTTCTAAAGGACATTGAGGTCCTGATCAGTGACCACGTACTGGAATAGTTTTTCCTCTATTAAATACTATGCCAATATCATGCTTATTGCTATCTGCAATTTAGCTGCTACCTCACTATCAGGATTAACCAAATGATTACAGATAGCCATCTACATACCTCAGCTGCAGCATACATCATTCTTATCTTATATTCTGTAAGCTACTTCAAGAGTTACAAGTCCAGATAAATTCGGAAGACATGACTGAACTGCATATATTTTTGGAAACCCATTCTCTTCTTCCAACAGAAACTCTTAGTTAATTCTCTGACAGTGTATTGACAGTAATTAATAAGTACCTGTCACACCAGTAGAAGAACAGACTGTTCTGGCTGCTCCAAGAATGCTGCGAACTTCAGTAGACAAGCTCATTAATAGTAGAACAAGGGTCAAGATGTCTCCTCTGAACAGACTAAGTGTTTTCATCACAAACTTTTTCCCTGCAGATTCCTCTTCCAGGATATTGCAGATTACAGCTTCCATTGTCACTGTTCTCTCACGAAGTTCACTTTATACTTACGAGCTTGTTCTCCATGCCATTCATAGCAGTTCTCCAAATGAACACTTCTGGCCTACAGTATGAAACTATTTCCCCTTACTGATTGATTGTGATCATGCCTTCATTGTGCTAATCAAGACAAATTGTGAGCAGTGATCCCTCTCTTAAAATGTTGGCATTAACCAGAAGAACAAGACAGAGAATAGCGATGTGGACACTGTCCCTGTGATATGATTAGTAAGATCTAGTACCCAGTACCCAGTCAGATAATAAACCACCCATAATATGTAATATTTTCATAAGGAAGTCAGTACAGCTTATGATTGTCCAGGAAATTTATAGTTGCACTTTGTAGAAACCCAGTTTGGGGTGGTTTTTTTGCTGCAGCTCTCCCTGCAGTGTAGCTACTATTGACTTGTTTCACAATTGACACACTTGTGCAAAATTAAGAAAAAAACCCATCCAAAATTAAAAAGAACTTTAGACAATGATGGACCTGTTTTAGTTTACTTCAGTGTCCTTATCTGTAGCCTATCTCAGTGCATCAGTAGTATGGAAAAGTTGTTACGTCAACTCTTGAATTATTGAATTGTTGAATATGGGTACAGTAGGCCCATAAAGAACAGAAGTCTGAACCATCCATTCTCGGAAGAAACTTGTCTTGTGACAGTAACTTTACTTCCTTTAAAAAAATTAAGTCATCAAAAAGGCTAGAGGGAAATACAGGAATTACCAAAAATACTTGCACATGTACATTCAGAAAATAAACACCAATTCCGAATTAGTGCAGCCCTGTTGGAGATTTCTGCAAAAGCTGTTCATCTTTGTGGACATCTAGTTTCACCTAACAATTTCAAATTGTAAATGTCAAGTATGAGACCATCAGGAAAAGTGATAGGTCACTAACATTTGGTTATAGGAAAGAATGTACTACTAGAACTCAGTACTGATCTCGCTTTCAGTTTCGTCTTGCCAGTTTTCACCCTCTTCTGCCATCATGTGTCAGGCTGAAGCATTATATGAAATAAAGGAAAAATAAATCATAGTAGTAATTCAGTAATAAAGGAATATTTCTCTAAATATTTCCCATAGTAATGGACACTGCCACCAAACTGAAAAGCTGAGGGGAATGTCATGTTTGAAAATTTTCAGAAAGCTAGTCAAATATGTACAATTTCTATTAACAATATCTTCATTTGCTGATGGTGATGCAAAGCATTAAAGTTTAAGATTATGACTGCTGAAGTCACAACTCCCTTTTAAGTTCTTGTATCTTCTTAGCCAAGGATATAGGCTTTTACTTCTGAAAAGGGTCTTCCATTTTGTTGGCCTCAATGGTATTGAACTTAACACTGGCTTAGTGTACATATACTCTCTTGACAGTGGAAGAATACATTCTATCGTAGATGTACCACTGTGATTACAGCATTTAATAAATATATATTATTTATATATATATAATATATATACATATATAAAATAATAGATAGCAAGATTCAGATTTCAGGGAACACTGTAACTGATATTTTACATACCAGCAATGTTGTTAACATATCACGCTGCATTTTTGTAAGATTAGGATTATGTGATCTAAAATTATTTTTGGTACCATAAGTTTTAGGCAACCCTCTGGAAAGCTGCAATTTATTAAATTTGTTTCCTGTCTTCTTGTACTTAAATGAAGACTTTTGTGACTACTGCTTTTGAAAATGGTACCTACTAGGTTCATGACAGACCACCCATGTTCTGCTCTCACTGGCAAATACTCTTATCTACTCATTATCTGAGCAATGACTATCTTCCACAGACTGGTAAATATTTCAGGGCACATACACATACCTTCAGTTTTAACTTTACATTCTTGAAATCCATGCTAGTAACTGTCTGTTATTGTATTCACATAAAGACAATTCAGTTGGAGGCATGAATTAATACCCGCAAAAACCTGTTTCTCGTGGCTTTACAGCCATTGAGCTGGTCTTCCATCCACAATATATAGAGGAAGGGTTTATATTCATATAGGATGGTTGGCTCCCTTCTGACATCTTATTCCTGGATAGCTTTCAGGTCATGCAGGGTGCAAAAGCGAAGTTAGAAGGCTTAGCAGGTTGTAAAGTCATTAAATTAGTGTTCAAACTCAGACAAATGGGCTTAAATAGACATAGGAATGTATCTTTACAACAATCTCAAATCTGCTCTAATTTCCCTCCTTACAAATACCCACAGCCATCAGCTGCTAAGATTTGGCATCTGCTCTACCACATCCCTTTGCAAATAAGGGAGACAGACTTACTGAGAAGACCAGCTCTCCTAGCTTTGGAGAAAGTAGCATATGTGATGAGAAATCCTGAACGATTGCTTATGGCAGTTTAATTTCAGAGCAGTTACACTAGGGATTAATGACAGAGCTTCTTTTTTTTTGTTGTTTTGTTTTGTTGTATCATTTTGTAGCAAACTTGCTGCAGTTCTTCTCTGCAGACCGCTTAGAACTACACTTTCCTTGGACAGCTACCTACTACTCAAATTATGTTCTTGTCCTAGAATATTATCAATAAATTCACCATGACTTTTTTTCTCCTCACATTTTTTCGATTACATAAATTTTAGCTGACCAATTCTTTTCATGCTCAAATATATTATGAAATGTCATTTCTGTTATAAAAGCTAATTGATAATGTGATTTGTTATGTTGCTGAGACATAATTCAGAAAGTTATTTTAAAGCCGTTGATACATGGAATAGCACTAACTGTTTAATATTTCTTGTATGAATGGATACAGTGCAAGGGAACGATGTGGTGCCACGTAGATGAAATATTTTCAGAAGCTTTTATTCTTGTTGTTTGGGCTTGTGCCAATGCCTTTCTAGTACAGAGCTCATATGTCCTAAGCTGTATGTACTGTAATTTATTCCTGGGTCATTAGTTAGGCGGATTTTTTCCTCCAAGTTGCTTAACAATATATAATATCTTAAAATTAAGAGCTCATAGTCAAATAAATGAACAGCATTCTCTAGACTATTCCTCCAGAAAGTAGAAAAATATTTTTTAATAATAATTTAAAACTGGCTTTTTATTTAATAAAAATAGTTACTCGCTTAATATAATAAAAATAATGTCTTGCCTTTGTGAGACCCCAGCTGGAGTACTGCATCCAGTTCAGGGGTCCCCAGTACAAGAAAGACATGGATCTGCTAAAGCAGGTCCAGAGAAGGGTCAAGGAAACAGTCCAAGGGCTGGAACATCTCTCCTATGCAGAAAGGCTGAGAGAGTTGGGGTTGTTCAGCCCGGAGAAGGCTCCAAGGAGATCTAATTGCAACCATTCAATACAGAATGGGGTCTTGCAAGAAAGACAGAGAGACTTTTAAAAAGATTGGTAGTCACTGAACAAGGGGCAACAGTTTTAAACTGAAAGAGGATAGATTTAGATTAGATTTAAGGAAGAAATTCTTCCGTGTGAGGGCAGCGAGGCACTGGCACTGGTTGCCCAGAGGATCTGTGGGTGCCCCATCCATGGAAGTGTTCAAGGCCAGGCTGGATGGGGCTTGGAGCAACCTGGGCTTGTGGAAGGTGTCCCTGCCCACGGCAGGGGGTTGGACTAGGTATCTTTAAGGGTCCTTTCCAACCCAAACCATTCTGTAATTCTGCAATTCTACTTAAACAACATTAATACCAGGACTTACCTTTTTGAATTTGCTATTTGTGCGTATTTAATGAATGGTTTAAAATAATGACATCAGCATTTCATCATGACTATTTCCACTGCAGTTACTAGGGAGTACTCTTTCTATACAAAATCTCACATGAAATCAACAGTCTTAATTCCATTTTTGTATCTGCAGCTGGAAATTTTGGTTGACTCATTTCATATTCAATGTTAAAGAATGAAGACCTTCAGTATGGCATCTTGTCTAACTATGCTACTATTTAATTCTCCAAACAATATGAAGTCAAGGTTCCTCTTGGGGGTCTCATATGTTAGGCCACTACAAGATAAACATAGCTCTCTTTGCTCCTTCTGTGCTGCACACAAGATTTCTTTTGCTTTCATTGCCACCATCTGTCAACTCTGTGGGGAGAAAGCTTGCTATTGTTAGACCAGATAATTTGCTATGACAGCACCTCACTTTCTCGGTTTTTTTTCTTATGTTTTACTTTGAACCTTGACTTGAACGCAGATGATGTTTACCCAAATCTTTGCACAGTCTGTTTGAAATCTGACGTGGTTTTCATTCCATGATGACAGAAGACATTTGAGAACCTATTTTTCTCTTTCGTTTTTTTCACTCCCACTCTCTCCCTTAATTCCAGACTCCGCCTGACTAGGCATTGCCTTATAATACTCAGCTGATGGCCAAATGACTCAAGAACAAATGGAAACATTTCAATTTGGTCTGGTGGATATATCCTGAGCTGTCATGTCCCATTTCTTGGAACAGAGTTGGCTGACCCTGAAATTCTAAAGTGACAACTGTAACATTTCTGCAAAAGCTTCTAAATTGCAGAAAATGTTTGTGTCTGTGACAAAGATGTAAATTTAGGACTTATTTCGCTTCTTAAATGCAGAGACTCATTAGGCATATTACAGGGCATTTATCATTAACTCTAAGTGGGGTCCTTTTATGTTTCCTAATTAAAACTTATTTTGTCCTCACAGAGGAGTCCTTCTGCCTAAACTTTCAATCACAGTCTGAAGAGTATCAGAAAATGTTAAGCTTTAAGTTGCTTATTCAAATCAGTTTCTGAAACATAACTTTTCCTTCTCAACCTTTGCCTGGTTCCATTTGTATTTACTTTCTTTAACAGACAAGCGTTCTGAACTCTAAACCTGTACCAGCTGAGCTGCTGAAGCCTTCCTCTGTACAAGAAGCAGGTTCTTCTACTTTGTTAAATGGCCATTGTAAATTTAGAAGAAATATATAAGATGTTAGTCTGTGCTCTTTTTCTTTTGAAATCATTCCAAATTCTACTATACATCAAGTGACTCTTTACTTTTGAACATCTTGTCACTGCACATTGCTACAAACATATGATGAAAGACAAGATATTATTCTGGTACTAATTCCTGAAAGGAATGAACTAAATGTCTTCCTATGTCACTGCATAACCACTGTCACCTAAAGTACAGTTTATCATCATCTACTCATGTAGTCCTACTACTATTAATGATTTTACTGACTGGTATTTAGCACAGTAATACAGAGAATACTCTCTTAATATCCCAGGCACTTTGGTTATAACTACACTCCATGGCCCTAAATCAATTATGTTTTAATGCCTCAGAAATGCCAATTAGACATATTATGTAATTATGCATGCCACCACTTTTACTGTACTTACCCAGCATCCACTGCTGATTTGTAAGTATTTTGCCACAGTTTCTCTGATTAGTATTTCCAATATCTTACTCTGAAGTAAAGCTTACAGGTCTCAAGTTTCCTGGATGAGGCCATTACTCCTTATCAATGTTTTCTGATAAAGCAGTGGTGTCAGACTGTAAAGAAATTTTTGGTCATACTCATTCATCTTTCTGACAGAGGTTGTTGCAATGTAGTTAGGGCTAAAGTATCAGATACAAATGCAAAAATTTCTGGAGAAAACCACTTCGGTAGATTAAGTTATTTCCATCAGTTTCATAAATAAAACCACAGTAGTAAACTCCTGAAGAAGCCCACTGTACCTAGATATCAATGGTTTTTCTAACCTTTGCAATCTTGCAGGTTTTATCCTGTATTATTCTCAAAGAACAACACTGTCATTTCTGAAGCATCAAAACTTTTCTGGACTTTACTATTTATGAAATTCCTTATTTCAAGAAGGTGGAAGTTAATATAAATTCATCAAAACTGTAGAAAGGCAGACAAGGCTTCATGATTCCCACTGAATAAATTTTTTTTCAAAGCCTTTTATGTTACAGGTAAAGAAATAGCACTAGAAACATGGTATTCCAGGTAAAAAATGCCATTAACAGCAGGGAAATAAGATTTCATAGCAATGAATGTGTTGGAGAATGACGTGGACATTAATCTAGAAATAAATTAGAAATAAAGAAATTAAAATATTGTGGAAATTTGCTATACGGAACAAATGTGGACATATGCTTCATTCAAGAGAAATTGCTTCTTCAAACTCGGAAATCCTTGACCTTCCCAAATACCATGCATGGGATTTTAAAAAAGCAGCTGCATAATAGTGATGCAATGAAAAGGCACCTGGTAAGACCTAAAAATAAACAAACAAATAAATGTGAGTACCTGGGGAAAGGGACTCAGGCCAATATCTGGTGAAACATGGCAAGTTCAGACACCTGAAAATACCTTACACTGACTAATTCCTTAAATTTTTAGGCTGAACAACTGAAGTACAGTCTATGGTCTCTCCTTTACTGAATTTGTATTGTTACTGAATGCCCTGATACATGCCATAAAAAATATATGTCCTATGTCTAAATAAAGAAGGAAATAATGTATAAAGGGAATAAAAATCATGCATGCTATGGAACACTGCTTGACAGAGCAGCTACAGTTCATATAAGGTCATCTAATTAAATTGTGAGAGCAAGGGGGAAAGAAGCACAAATTTATATTCTATTGTGCGCATAAAAGAAGTATTTTGCATGTCATGATTTTGTAATTATGGTCTATATAGCCCTATAACTCTTACCAGGTTCTAATTAACTATAGCACAGCAGGTAGCCAAAACTAGTATATATTCAGTGCCATTTTAATGCTTTATCAGGAACACAAAAAAATGTATCACAGGCAACAGACATCACGATTTTATTGGGAAAAAGAAGAAGAGACTCTTAAAATGGTTTTAGGTGCAATCATGACCAAAGCTTTGTATTTTCCATAAGTGTTGAATTAATTTACATTTATTTCTACTGTTATGACTACAAATAAGGTTTTAAAGTATGTATTTTAAACATGCATTGCTAATTAACAAAGCATGTTATAAAATCTAAACATGTAATAATCTTATTTGAGATTTTGGAATAATTTAATGTATCTTCCTGTGTTATTCAGGAAAACTATAGAGAAATAAAGAAAGCAAAGCTTATTAAACATTTTATTTAATACCATCTTGTTTTCTAATTAAACTACAACTACAACCATGTAAAAATTAAAAATCAATTCTCTCAGAATAAGGTGACTTGGCAAATTTTTCAAATTCAAAATTGCTCCTGGTAAATCTTCCATGTAAAAATAAAATACATCAAGGAAAAGTTTTTCCAGACAGAAGTACTGACAATGACACATTCCAATTCCACTCTTGCATCAATGCCCAAAAATACTAGCCTAATTTCCTTTAAGATGTGTCCGTATCCTTAAGGGATTCACTGAGTTCAGAAAATTTTTGAGTACTAACTGAAATATGTTCTTTGATATTTTCCTGACACTTATTCTAATAATTTCTGTTTACATCTGAAAAAGAGATCAGTCAATCAGCAAAATGTGCATTTTCTTAAACTCACCTCTCCTTAGGCCATATAGAAATAAGTATCTGCCACACCTTTAAATGCAAAGTGTGCCCTACGCACAGTGTAGTGGTATTCCTAGTATGAAAAATTTGACACAAATTACATAATAATTACATTCGGTAAACCATATAGTACACAATTAAAAAATGATGGATGAGCTGCAGGAAGATTTGAGGAAGTCTGAATGGTCTGTTCTTCTGCTTTGTCTCCTGAAGAGCTGTGAGAATCCACTTCCACTATAAAAATATTTTTAAAACATTATTATTTCTGAATGTGACTGAATATAAGAATGCTTTAAGTGCAGTAATTTATCATATCTTCTCTTTGATTAACATGTATGGTTCTTTTACATTCTTTTTATAATATTAATAACTGCCACTATATCCAAGAAGCATTTTCTGAAAAAACAGAAAACATTTCTGATCTGAACTTTCTCTCTTTAATTCTATGACAGTGTAAGTTATAACTAAAATCTATTTTATTTACCCTTGTTTTAAGAGGTAAGTTCTATACAATGAAAAAATCTATATAATTTTATAAGCAGTATATTAAAAATTACTCAAAAATCCTTCTCCCCTTTCCAACCAGATGCCAGGTGGAATTTTGTATATATAGCATGCCCTTTACAATGCAGACTTGTCTAATCACTGCAGGTTCAACTTATCTTCTTGCAGTCTATAATCCCTATCATTTATATTGTTCATGTCATGCTCCTGATTTAACTATTCAGTCACACTACTTCATTTTGTAACAGTTCAGTGGAGCATAAATTTTAGCTTTTGGTCAGCTACGACAAAGTCTCCCCCAAAATTTTATGTATGTAAAATACAGCTATTCCAATTATAATACTGTATCAGTGGTCTTCTCACTCTCAATTCTTGTAAGAAGCATCACAAAAATTTGTCATAGCTCATCTGAAAGACTTCACCTACACCTGTGAACTAACCACAGGTCTACCAGGTTCTAGTTAACATGCAGTGCCAGTCTTTTGTATTAAGCTTTTTAATTCTTACTTTTAATGGAATCCCTTTCCCTGTGAATATTACTTTTTTGAAGAATACGGACTGTCTGCCCAGTTGTTCTACCGATGCTCAACAAATCTGGAAAGAAATGTTAGTTGCTGTGAGTCTTTAATGAAAGTTTTGAAAAACAAGAAAATATCAACCATACAGCCTGATGTCTTCCCATGTAAAACTTAGCGGAAAAGGATCTTTACAGATTTAGTTTTGTATCTCTGAAGATGTGAGTTATCTCCAGCCTTTGTTTTCCCCATAGTTTATGTAAATACAGATCGCCAAGTCCTAGGGCACTGCTCCTCACCGTAGAAATCCTATTCTTACAATATGACCATAAACAAATCCCCACTAAAACTCATTTAAGTAGGTTAATGTTCTATTTGAAAGATCAACCTGCCAACAACACGGTGGCTCCTGCAGGCAGTTTACCTCCTATGGAAACTCCTGGCAAAATTTCGTGAGAGACAAAGAGGACATGGGAGACAAGCATATACACACACACTTCCACAGCTGCATACATATAAATGTCTGAAATAATATACATGCAAACGATGACAAATACAAATACTTACTCTTGGACAAAATTTCTAGCCTTTCTGCATTCTCTTGCAAGGTAGTGTACCACTGGTTGGCTATTACACAACGAACACCAGTAAGGCTCAGAAGCATTGCTGTCTCTGTTGGTCTCTCTATAGCAATATGTAGACAACTAAAGAAAATCAAAAGTACGGGATCAATGAACTAAAACCGCACATAACATATCAAAAAATACAACGAAATACACAATGCTTCTTAATAGAAAAGGGAATGCCAGACTGCATTTTCTTGTACACTGACCATAAAGTGTTTTCTAATATTCATATAGTACCTTAGATTTAGTACAAAGAATTTCGATTACTTTCTCTCTACATCTTTTCATGATGCAATCTTATCATGTGGACTGCTTCCTGTCACATTACTGTTCTGGGCATCTCAGGAAGTGTGAAAGGAGGAATAACACACTAACTTTGACAAAATACTGCAGAATACCCTTCATAAGACAGTAAAAATGTTGGGAATCAGGTGAAAAGACTTGTTAAGTTCTACTTAAGTTGTTAAAGGGAAACAAAATATTGCAGGAACTGAAAGTTTGTTCTCTGTCTTAAGCATGGCATTAATTTGGAGGCTTAAAAGCAAATCACTTGTGAAGTTGGATTAGGTTTTTTGCTGCTGAATATTTAAGTAAGTATCTTTGGCATTATTGTTTTAGTGATAGGAGGGGATTGATACTCTGTAGGGTTGGAAGTGCAGTAAATTGAAGGCTGAATTTTGTTTTTATTAGCTTCTGCTTTTCATGGCAACTTTATCAGAAGATAATAATTAAAAGTTTTCTGTAATCTTTTGGGGAGACGCTGTTTGATTGTCTATGCAGTTATGTGACCTAGTTTTAACTGAATGTTATTCTAAACGTTCTAGAAGCTTTTAGGCTTAAACATTTAAGTCCTGTTAGTAAATTCACAAATCTATTAAAGTGAGACTTCAAAAATTCAGAGTTGGAAAAACTAGTTTAAGGAATTGTGTCTTGTTTTGGTTTAGGAAACAGCTGTTTGGGGGAGGTGAAAAAGGATATTAAAAATAAAAGCATGAGAAGGTTGTTTAAACCCTCAGAGATCTTTATATTTACATATGTAGATGTGTGTATAACCTATCTTACACACAATTAATTTTAACTTCTATATTGTTGCACTAATTAAGCAGTATTTTAAGAGAGGAAGTATTTCTTTTTCATGGAATGAATAATCAGAAAAGTCAAGAGGTATTTATGCAACCCTAACAGGGCTGGTTGTAAGATTTAATTGGCTGCAGAACTTTGGCAGTCCCAAAAATGACATGAATAAAAGTACAAACATTTTGATATGATCTGCGTTAAGAGAATAGAATAGAACAGAACAGAATATAATAGAATATTTTCAGTTGGAACGGACCTACAACAATCATCTAGTCAAACTGCTCCACCACTTCAGCGCTGACCAACAGCTAGAGCATGTTATTAAGGGCATTGTCCAAACGCCTCTTAAACACCAACAGGCTTGGGGCATCGA
>JAVJGI010000065.1:53884001-53928340 GCA_035590275.1 Ibycter americanus
GAGGCGTTTGGACAATGCCCTTAATAACATGCTCTAGCTGTTGGTCAGCGCTGAAGTGGTCGAGCAGTTTGACTAGATGATTGCTGTAGGTCCCTTCCAACTGAAAATATTCTAGTCTAGTCTAGTCTAGGGTAATGCCGTAAATGCCTACTGCCTTGATAAATGCATTCCAATAGGAAGTAACAACCCGCTGAAGTATCCTTATAGGATTGTTCGTGTCTGTCATTGTACCCTTCACCTTTGAAAGGACTGCAAAACCTACATGTAACACATGCTTTATTTGTGGTCTTTAGCTTTAGAATTAGTCTGTACGTTTGGTGAGTCTGACTGCTCCTGTCCCAGTCCATTTCCACCCAGTACCATTTGTTCCAAGCCCATTCATGGCTTTCAGGCAGATTTCTTGTATAACAAAGATGATCATACAAAGCATCAAATCCTTTCAAATAATCTATATCCTTCCCTACACTTCTGATACTGTATCTTAATGGCATATCTTTGAAAAATTAAAAATGCTATAACAAGTTCTTGAAAGTAAATGTATGTTTTTAATTGGATTACATAGTAAGAAAGATTACACAATTAATTATTTTCTTGGTGATATTATGTCAATATTTAGTGATAGGAAAGAAATAATAAGACAACCTCATGTATTTCCTGAACCTGAACAGGTTATATTGTTTCACTGATGCACCATTTGACAGGTGATAAGCATTACTATTCTGATAAAAAGCTCAACTTTTTTGTCAAGATCTTAATGTCATGACTTCTTTTTCAGTTACAAAAATTTCGGAATTCCATGGGTAGTTTGTGGAGAAAATATTATTCAATATAAATTACCTGCCCCTCTTCCTTCATTATAGGGGTCCACAATATCTGATAAACCGTTAAGTGTAAACAATGCAATATAAACAACAAAAAAGAAAGTTTACTTGATACACTTAGCTAATTGTGAAAGGATACATTTAAAATTATGAATATCAACAGGCAAGCAATTAGAGGGTAAATCACGATCAATTGGTGCCTGTAATTAAAAAGAATACATCTTCTATTACATGCAGAATACTCAATCAAATATTAACAATATTGCATTCTTTGTGTCAAACAACTAATAAAAGGATGTTTTAAAGTTTTGAAGGTAGGATTAAAAGTAGCATGATACTCAATTGTCAGTGGAAATTAAAAGCATATTCTGCATATACATACATTACCTATATATACACGTGTGTGCAAGTATATAGATATATATATGCATATATATATACACACAAATATGTGCATACACTGTATAAAATATTGTTGGGGGAACTATTTGTGTAACTTTAAGCAGCTCCCTCTGTGGGTTGTTAAATACATCACACTTACACAGTGAGTATGATTTTTCAAAGAAACAACTCTGCCATTACTGCAAAATCAACAAGAAGCAAAATTCTTATGGACTTATGTGATATTTATTCCACTTCAGAATTCTAGCACATTAATGAGAATCTATGCAAGCCAGTTCTAGCTCTTTAACACTTTTTATATTAAAAAAAAAAATGCTACCCTTATTATTATTGAGTTTATTTTTAAAAAGTAGAAAGTTCACCGTTTTGACATTCTTTTTCCGGTAAGCTTTTGGTTTTGTTTCTTTAGATATTTCAACATCTGTTTTAACTTCAGTCTCTATGGAATTGAAAAGAACAGATTTTTGTTTAAGATATAGGCAGTTTTAGAAAATACAACTGTCTTGAAGGACTACTTGTATTTGTTATGATGTAATAATAGTAACAGATTAAACTAGAAAAATAAAAATTAATTTCACATCACAGCAAGGCAAAGATATTTCCCAAACCCTCCTGCCTAAAAATAATGGCTTGAAAGTGGAAAACAAGCAAGAGATGTGATCCCTTAGACTCAGATCCCTTAGAAATGCTTCACTACTTTGCAGATTTAGGATGGAGTCAGTGATTACCAAAGCACTTACTAAGCCTATTGCTTTATCTGTTCATTGTTGATGTTACTGGCAAAACTGAAGCTTCTGAGAGACATGCAGAGATTGAAAGGGAAAAGAAAGTTTCACATTTTAATCTGGTTTTTTATTTATTTAAGGGATTTTTAAAAAGCACAGAAAACTGACATATTTCTCACTATATATATGACTATCACCCAAAGTGCATATCTCAGCCAATTATCACTGGAGTGCACTGCAAGCTGGTGGAAGTTTACGATATGCATTATTACTCTTATGGCTAGTTTTTCTCTCCTCATTCAGTGGCTACTTTCGTAATTGCATGAACAGAGACTTTCCAACTATGCTTCCTCGCATTTATGCACTTCTAAAATTATGCAGCCATAAGAAATTTCACTTAAAAAACCCCAAAAAACAGAAATGGAAAACACCTCCCACATGTTCTAAAACACCTATTTCTAACATACCTCTAACAGTTTATGAATGGGTATGTAGACTAAAAATACTCTCATCTCAAATTATTCACTACTTTTTCCCTTTAGAAAGGAGGGGTGAAATGGAAAAACTGAGGACAGGTTACACCGACGGTGCTAAATATTACAGATATGAACACAATACAAGAACCTCTCTGGAAGGCACAAAATATTCAGATATGAACACAACAGAAGAACTTCTCTGGAACAGAATACCTTCATGGTAGGGAGTGAGATTTTCCAAACTTAGCTATTTTTTAGCTTAGGCCCACTAGTTTTAATAATTTGATTTGTGTTTTTATCTATGTATAAGCAAAAAGTTACTTCAAATTTTTAACTGCAGTAACAGAAGGTATATTTGATTCATACAAGAAACTGCTTAATGCCTGCTTTTATTACTCACTTTTAGAATAAATAAGAAAGAGTTATAAGATATCATAAGGACAAGTTTACCAACTTTCCAACTACCTCACTTAACAAACTCATTTCACTCCAGTTTATATAGGGTGTGTCTCCAGTAATAAGAGACATCCATAAAGCCTGTTGGATCTGATTTGGCTCACGCATAGCATAAGAATCGCTGGATTGACCTGAGCCCTTAATGTTATTTTAGCTATACAGACAGGACATAGTTCAATGATTAAAATTTTTTTACATTTGATATTTTGAGCAAAGTCTTACCCTAATGTTAAAGAAAATTAACAGAAGTCTAAATTCTTATTTCAGTTTCTTCAGTACAGCTGAAAACAGCTTTAAGGAGTTTAAGACCATACTTGTATAACTGAAACTTTGCAAGCCATTTTAGATTCATAATTCTTTAACATGTAGAGGTTATTTTAAATTAGCTAGCACTGCAACTATAATCAGCCTGTATATTACTGAAATAAGTCTACTGTACTAACTATTCCATCTAAAATACTGGAAACCTACTGTATGTGGCAGTCTTCCAGTAAAACATAATACTTACAACTTAAATAATAAGAACAGTGTATCTTGTTTGCTGCATCATTATGCTAATCCAAAGAATGTTTATCTAATAGTACCTGACACAGCCAGGTGTACTCGATTGTAGAGAATCTGGAGTGAAAAATCTCTGGATACAGAACTTATTCCTTCCTCTTTAAAGATACTCAGAGCTTCCAAAGGCAATTCCATCAATAATTTATCTCCTAGTAATACCACACACAATCCTAAGTCCATAGGTGTACCTGAAGAAATGTGACAGAACACAACTGAGATTTAGAAGTTCTCAATATGTGTATCAATAATCGAAGGTGTACAGGAACTGTAAAGGAATGAAGGTGGGTTAATTAACATTGATAATATACAGTTGTGGGCTTGCTTCAGGGGTGGTGGGTTAGCTGACCTGGATAATGTACAGCTGTGGCTTGTTCCCGTAAGTAGTTAAATAGCACTGAGAAGTACCTGGAAGAGAGGCAGTGGATGAAGAGGATCCCTGGATGTAAGAGAAAGAAGGAAAGGCCCCAGAAGAAGGAAGCTTGGATGAGGAGAGGCTGGCTGGAAGAGGAGCCTGGACAAGGAAGAACCCAGATGCAGCAGAGGCAAGAAGCAGGGTAGGCTAGTCTGTAGAGGATGAAGAAACAGCACGGACAGTAGATGAATCTTTGAAACCTTGCGTGAGACTGATGATGGTGCTGAGGCATGAGAGGGCTGGGGCTGGTATGGGACAGTAAAAGCCTGGTAGTTTTGTTAGTGCTGTGACATGAAGGCAGATTAAAAACCTAAATTTCCTTTACTGTATGACACCCAAACTCCATTTTACCGTGGACTAAGTGCATTATGCAAAAATATTTCTTTTGATGCCATTACTCCCAAGATGTTGTCAAACTTCTATGCATATGCACTTGTGAGCACATGGGGGAAAATATGCCCGTATTAATAACCAACCATCTCAGAATTAAGTCCAGCTGTACTGCAATGTATTGAGGAAAAGGATGTCTGAAAATACAAATTGCCTTAGCAGTGTTTGGCTGAACAAGGAGTTCTTATCTCATACTAACTGTGTCTTTCTGTAGGAAACTTTGTTTCTGTTTTTTTGAAAAAAAAGTACTGGATATCATTCTGACAATATTTTCCTGTTTTACAGAGAAACAACAAATACATGGAAGACAAGTTATTAGGTCTTTGCAGAATGACAGGAGGAGCTAGCTGCCAGACTGCAGAATTCAGAATCACAGAATGGTTTGGGTGGAAATGGTCCTTAAAGATCATCTCATTCCAACCCTTCTGCCGTTGGCAGGGGCACCTTCCACTAGACCAGGTTGCTCAAAGCTCCATCCACCTAGCCTTGAACATTGCCAGGGATGGAGCATTCAGCCTCTCTGGGCAACTGTGCCAGTATCTCAGAAATAAACTTTTGCAGGTAAAAGCAAATGTATATATTTTTTTTTAGTAATTTTTAATTGAGAAACTTCACTGATCCCCACCATAAAGCAAAAGACTCATCCCCAAAGCAAGCCATGGACTTGCTTGCCTCTTCTCTTGGAACTTGTTTAGGGACATATTCCAGCATTAGGCAAACAACCTGTGAGAGTCCATACAGGAAAAAGCAGGAAAAGACCAAATAAGAGATCAACAGACTTAAGATAAGTTCTTTTTTTTGGCCTTTCTCCTGAGAAGATTTGTTTGTAAGAAAGCCATTTTATTTAGCTTTCTAAAGCCTGCATAGTTTGGAAGCCTGTAAATACATGCAGAAGGATAGCTCCATCCAGTGTATAAATAATCTCTTTGGAAGTATACTAAAATACATGATACAGAAAACAAACAGGCAAAACCATTGCTAAAGCCTTTTTCTTCTCCCTGGCTTCAAAAACATTGAAACTATAGTGACAGGATTTTGATATCTGTCCATATACATACATACACACACATTATACTCAAGAGAGCACATACCCCACGTTCTAGCGTGTTTGGTGTTCTTATCTTTCACTTTTATTTCTCCCAAATCAGCTGCTGAAACTGATGTGCTCTGTTGCCTGGGAAGAGGAATTACAGTGAAAATTACCAGCACTAATACTTATGTAAGTAAGTTTTTACAGGGAACACAAAGACAAAACTGCTTCAATCTCAATGACGTTTTACACAAAGGATGTACTCCCTCTGGAGTTACTGCCCTTTGGAAATCCCATCCTTAACTAGTTAAATCATAATGTTTCATCCTGAGCTCAATATCATACAACTTAAGCTGTGCTTGTTAGAAATGGCCATTAGACTACCCCATGGTTCAATCCTCTTAGTCTTGCATATCCTGCATATACTGTCTTTCAAAATGTAGAAATTTCATTCAACAGGGTCTATTCTTGCTAAAACCATTCCTGTATTTGTAGGACCTGAGTCACCATGTGATTTTCACAAACGATGATAAAACAAGTCTAAATGTCTTACCTGATATCAGAAAAATCAAACTGTGACAGCACTGGTTTCAGATATTCTTCCATAATTTCTAGTATTTCAGAGAAATCTGATGTCAAATCATGTCCGTTATCTATTTTCTCTGTTGGCATCTATCATAGACATTGCAACAAAAAACAGAATACTGACAAAATGCTAATTAACATGGATGGAGAGGGTGTATTATGATAAATCAGAGGCTAAATCAAGTAATTTGAAACATCACAAAATGGAAAATATAAATACAGAAATTCAGTTTCAAAACTATGTTACTTCAAAACATCACTCCTATCAGCGTTTTGCAAAATATTCTAACACAGAAATCAGTACAAGATGTTGATATTTATTATTTAGGCAATTAATATATTTCTGCAGTTTCAATGGGGAATAGCAGAGTAGTCCAGCAGAAAGAAAAGATAATGTGGTGCTCTAAATAACACGAAAAAATTGCGAAAAGACAACTTTGAGAAGTAAACAGAAACTGCAAGATGACTGCAGAAGAAGGAAATGAAAGTGTATAGAGAGATCAGTGGAGTCAATTTAGGAAAAAACTACACAGAATGAGGAAAATAGGTAAGGAGAGAATAGAATCATGCAAGAGAAGATGACACTGAAATCTGAAGCTTCTAAAAGCCAATATAGACGGACACAAAACCACTAACTGGAAAAATGAGCCCAACTAAGTGGTGAAGAGTGTTGGTATTAGTGAATGGACTTCACCAAGGCTTCAAACCTCTGTTTGAGTAGCTCTGTGTGGGCTGCATGCATAATTACTGAAAGCTGTAATGCACATGCATTTTAAAAACCGAAGCCACTTTTTTTTTTTGTCTGTTCTGTCTGACATCTTATCACCTTTTTCTTTACTTATGCAACTACAGCAATCTTTACATAACTTGTCATTGTAACAAAGGCAGGCCGTGGACAAGACAAAAAGTGATAAATACTTCAACCATCTGCAATAATTGCTATTTTAACTGAAAGAAACTAACATGATGAGTAAAACAGAATTATAATTCCAAGAACCACATGTCAAAATTATGTGATAAAAACAATGAAAAAACTTGTACAGAAAATTCAGTATGATCTGTATTTTTTATCTTTATGATAGAAATAGGTCTATATCAGATTTTGCGAATATGCTGTATTTAACAGTGAATTTTGATTGACACTGAAAAACCTAAATTTTGTCTAATGGAGTTCAAATTAAATTACAATGCTAGGATGTAGGCCTGCACATTTTATGTGGAGAAAACTCTCTGTCACCTTGCAGCTTAAAACCTCAAGTGATGTCACAGGCTTTTCCAGTGTACCTTAATGCTACACATGTTCACTGATTGTGAAAAACAATGTTCTTACAGAAACAGAAAACTTTTATCATCTAGAATTTAAGAGTGTTCATAGCTACAAACTTTGAATTCCAATGAGATGTGTCCTTGAAGCAAAATTTTCTAACAGACTTGGATCAACTGTGTCCAAATAAACAGCTACAGTGCAAAAGACAAGCGTGCCACAGAAACTTCTGTGTTGGAAAACAGTAATAAATCTCTGGCTAAGATAGTTTAATTTTGATTAAAGGGTTGAGATCTATGATCCTATTTTTTTTCCTGGGACAGCTGGGGCTTTCATATGATATGAAAGGCAATGTACATTTGCAAATGCAGATCTTAAAGGTATAGTGCATTTTCAAGTAAATTGATCTTAACTGCATCAATTTTCAGTTCTGATAAACTACTGAACGCTTCAAAGCTGCTGAATGACACTGAAAACAGTAACAGAGTAACACAGTAAGATTTAATTTTGAAGCAGATTACACAGCATTTAGCAACTTTGAAGACCAGGGATGCTACACTTGGAATAAACTGAAAATTCTGCATAAAGAGTGTTTATGATAGTTTTTTAGTACATTTTTCCATCCTGTTTTAAATATAAGGTAATCAAATATATTACCACATCTGTTTTGGAGACACACTCTTGCACGTTTTGAATGACAGCCTGTTTATGACGACTCCTCATCTTTTGCTGCTTGTAAAGACGCACTTTTTCCAACAAAATACAAAATGTATCAGGATTCACAGGAAATTGGGAAACTTTAGCTTGCACTATTAAAAGGAGGAGAACACCATCTTAAGACTCCTTGAGACATCATATTTGTTCTTGAAGAAATGACTGTACAGAGACCATTGGTTTTCTAAAGCCATGGTATTCTTTGAAAATGAAGGAACTGTTTACATATATATTTAGCACAAAATATATACAGAAATGTACAGTGAAAAAAATCTCTACAATTATTTATCTGTAACAACTTTAGCCTTCAAATACATAGAAAAATTCTGTAAATTGTGACTAGATACATCATATCTGACAATGAAACACGTATTTAGGTATTTACTTTCCTCTGGTATTAGTAAGATCTATTAATTATTTTCAAAATTATTTTAAAATTTTACAAACTGCAAAAGTGAAAGATATAAGCTTTCTCATAACATCAGTGCAATGATTTTTATCTCTTAAGTGTAAGAAGCACTTACCCATTGGCTGAGTGGGTTGAGTGGGTTCTCCTTTTTGCTGCGTAGTACTTACTGATTGAGATGTCAGAAGTGAACTGTACAAATTTGATCTATGGAAAGCAGAAAACTGCTGAGTAGATTATTTGACTGCTCAGCCTTGTTTATATGAAGCAAATTTATTAGATGAGTAATTATTACCCTCTACTTTAACATGTTCAGAAATACTCTCAAGATGCAGTATTTGCAGTGCAAAAACCTGCAAAATCTGACTGGAACAAACTGAGAGCTGTAAGGAAAGCTCTTTCATTGCTATATATCCAGTAAGGTAGATTCTTATTTGTTCCATAACAACTGTTTAAGACTTTTCACAACTGGTGAAGGTACTTATAGTCAGTTGCTATAGCTCAATTTACGAGTTAGTCACTAATTAGGCTGCAGTAATGATATCATTTGTGGCTTTATAAAGCTAAATATGACCCCTCCTAACATTTTCAAGAGCATAAGCAGTAAAAACTGGAATCTACCAGCAGAATTTAGGATGATACCAGGAATGGCCTGAAACCTTTCAAGTGACCTCTGGAGATTTAAGAGATGATTAGGGAAATCAGAAGTACAGAAACACATACAACTTTGAGCCGCAGGCTGTTTTATTTATATATTAATTTGTCCACAATCCTAAAATTTAAGTCCAGCAAGATAGAAGTAAAAGGTAATAAACTACCAAAATAGTGATGATTTACAGTTAAAAAAAGAAGATTACACTTGTAACAAACAGAATGCTAAACCAAAGTGATGAAATTTTATACCTGTCTTCTGAATGCTGGAGAATAATTATGTAGAAATTAGACGGCAATTCATCCATTATATTAAAATGTTCAACAGGAATACAGAGATTTTTCCATGCCTGTACAATAATTCAAAAATAGCATTATTTTCATAGATTTTTATAAACCCCAATCTCAGTTCTTTCATCAGAAAATTGATAATGATTCTAGGAAAGAAGGTGCTAATATTTAAAAAAAAAAAAAGAAGCCAAAACAAACACTCAGCAGATGTGTCAGGACAGGAGGCTCAGTCCAAACAACAGGAAACACTTTGTCACTGTAAGGTTGACCAAGCACTGGCACAGGTTGCCCAAGCAGCTTGTGGAGTCTCCATCCTTGGAGATATTCAGGAGCCATCTGGACACAGTCCTGGGCAACTGGCTCTAAACGGCCCTGCTTGAGCAGAGGGGCTGGACAAGATAACCTTCAGAAGGCTTTTGTTAGCCTCAACCATTCTGTGATCATTTGATTTTTATACAGCACAGAAGAACTTATAATTTAAAAAAAATCACAAATACTGTAACTTATTCCACTCTTCACAACAACATGACTTTTTGGGCCACCACCCTACTTGTGAAGTTAAAATGCTATCAAATCCTTGCAGAATATTAGAAAAGGAAGGGACCTTTCATTGTAACTTTTAGGTTTGTAAAAGTCCCTCATAATTTTGTTAAGAATGGATACCTTACGAAGAACAACTATGTAAAATTTTACGTGGCAAGGTTTTGATAGCAGGGGGAGCTGCAGGGGTGGCTTCTTTGAGAAGACACCCAGGAACTGCCCCCATGTTGACAGAGACAGTTTCAGACAGCTTCAAGACAGACCCATCACTGACCGAAGCTGAGCCCATCAGCAACACTGGTGACATCTCTGTGATAAACATATTTAAGAAAGGGTAAAAACACTGCACAGCAGCTGGAAGTAAGAAAATGTAAGAGAAACAGCCCTGCAGACACAAAGGTCAGTGCAGAAGGAGGGGGAGGAGGTGCTCCAGGTGCTGGCGCAGAGATTCCCCTGCAGCTCATGTTGAAGACCATGGTGACACAGGTTGTCCCCCTGCAGCATGTGGAGACCCATTGTGGAGCAACGTCCACCCTGCAGCCTGTGGAGGACTCCATGCCAGAACAGGTGGATATGCCTTGAAGGGTAGTGTGACGTTGTGGAGAGCCCGCACTGGAGCAGGCTCCTGGCAGGACCTGTGGCCCTGTGGAGAGCACCCGCTCCGGAGCAGGGCTGCTGGCAGGACTATGGCCTATGGGGGACCCGCACTGGAGCAGTCTGTTCCTGAAGGACCACACCCCGCAGAAGGGACCCACGCTGGAGCAGTTTGTGAAGAACTGCAGCCCGTGGGAAAGACCCACGTTGGAAAGGCTTGTGAAGGACTGTCTCCTGTGGGAGGGACCCCTCACAACCCCCATTCCCCATTTCCCCTGTGCTGCTTGGGTGGCCTGGGGTGAAGGGAAAAGAATCATGAGTGAAGCTGAGCCTGGGAAGAAGGGGAGCAGGGGGAAGATCTTTCTTAGTTTTATTTTTATTTTCTGCTATCCTACTGTTATTAACTGGCAATAAATTAATTTCCCCAAGTCAAGTCTGTTTCGCCCCTGGCAGTAATGGGTGACTTGAGCCCTGCCCTTACCTTGACCTTTTCATCATATTCTCTCCCTCTGTCCTGTTGAGAAGGGGGAGTGACAGAGCAGCTTGCTGGGCACCTGGCAATCAGCTAGGGTCACCCCACCTCAAATATATTGTACTAAAGAATATACAACCTTTTTTTTAGAAAACACGACCAAAACCAACCAAAAACCTCCTAGTGACTAAGCAGTCTGACTCCAGATGAAAAACTGGTCCTAATACAGGAAGGACCATAAATGTTTTTTGAGACTGCTGCCTTTAAGCATCCATGTTTATGGTTTTCAGATTGAAGTTCTATGTGCTTAAGCACACTGGGTACACTCTGGGTATGCCTACATTATCAAGTGGGACAGAACATCAGGAGCAGAATTATACACCGCACACTTTTAATTTATTTTTACTTCAGACTACCTCTGCATGGCCCCCTGGACTGAATGCCTACTCAATGTGGCTTGAGGGCATCAGAGAATCTAGTGCAGTTTTTGTCCACGAGGAATCCAGCTCATACCGTCATTGTACCACCATGCAAATCAAAGCACTGTAAGCAAGGACAACTGGGAGATTCACTTTGAAAGTGCATTCCTGATCTGAACTAAAAATCTCAACTGGATTTTAAAAACCACTAATATACCCTCAGAGAGAACTGCTTCAGTCACCAGTCTGATTTCTTGCACTTCACACTGCCTGGAATCATGCAGTTGAAGAACGCAGCCATGAACAGATGTCCTGATTGCCACCTTTTCTTTCCCGAGCTACTGCAAGAGGTACAGACATGGTGGGCGCTAATGATCGTTTTCAGCTAGGATATCTGTTATCACTTAGATAATTACAGCAACTCAAAAACAGTGGCTTCTAAACAAAATATTATTCTATTCCTTCTGCTAAATAAGGTAATACAGCACGTACTGAGAAAAGCCAAGATTAGCCCACAAACACATATTTTTCTTATCCTGTACTCTATCTCTGCTTGCCACATTTTGTAAATGCTTAAACCCTACCAGCTACAGCTAATCATTTGCATCTAATTCGCTAGCAGTTTTTAATTTCACCCATTTCTAACCTAGAGTCTTCCAATCTTAGTTTTGGTATCCACTTTTACATCTCAGACATTTGAAGAATACACAGTTCTCAGCCAGCTTAGACCAAAAGATAAAAGTACTTAATTCTCAGAAAACTTCATCCATTATTTGCTCCAGAACTAGAAGTCACATGAATTATATTTTTCTGGTTGGTTTCTTTAAATATCCAGTTTGCAACACTACAGTTTAGCTGATGCCCTGACTCATTGATAAGAGCGCTTTAAAAAAAAAAATTTAAAAAAATCAGGCTCTTTTCTTAGGGTACCACTTGCATGAAGACATGGGTACCTCAAACGAGATGACTGGATGCTCTCCAGATGGTGACAGGAGTCTCTGTTGCAAGAGTCCTTTAGAATGGCATTGCCAGCTTGACTGGGCGAGACTCACATGGAATTAATGATTTAAGTGTGCAGACAGCACAACTCTGACATCCAGCTATACCAAACTGTAACTATAAGACAAACTGGAATTGCATTCTTAAAATCTCACTTCTGACTTAAATTACATAGCTCATGCCACGCGGATAACCTAGCCCAAACAAAACCACAGGACCATACATACCATACTAATAAAAATGTATTTTGATTCATGACCAAGTCAACCCATGACTGAAATCAAGAAAACAAAAAAAAATTAAGATTTTAAAGAAAACAGAGGAAATATTATTTAATTCCAGGAATAACTGAAACTATGCATCTCTCTGTGTGTATATATGTATGTATACACATATATGTATGTCACAGACCCCTAATAAGTAGCACATCTCAAAAAGTTACCGTTGAGGTAGCAGTCAGTTGCTGTTCCACGTGTTTTAGAAGATCACTTGTGTTCCTATTTTGTTTTAAATGATTCTGAAGATGCAGTAATGCTGCCAGCTGAGAGCTGCTGGTGTTAGGTGTAACTGTTAGAAGGATACTCCTCATCATCATAGATGCTGAACAGCTCTGTAAAATTTTTATATGTTTATTTTCCCTCCCAAAAATAATATAAAAACATATATATTCTATGTTTGTTGTAACATATATGTATGTTAAAGAAGTCTCTTGCTTGAAAGGTGAGATAGATTAGCAAAAGCCTGTCCTGCTACTTATGTTTACCATCTAATGTAGACAGTCTGGCAATAACTTCTGAAGATTTCTTAAATATCAATAGAGAGAATTGACTTCTTTGTCTACACTTATCATCTGTATTCCTGCATTTAGTCACCTAGGGTCTACATGGAAAGGTAAATGCCTGTGTTCTGAATTTAGCCTTTCAAGTAAGCTCTTTTCTGTGCTTCCGTGCCTTTTACTGCATAGCCATCACATCACACATTTTAACAGACTTCCTACAAAGAGCAATATGAAAGGTAAGACCTTCTATCTTTTTCTATCAGCAAACACACCAATCCTGTCCTTTGAACTGATGGTTGCTAAGAGCTAAAGCATTTTTTTTCTTTTAATGCAGCTGTCACATTAAAAAAAATGCAATTTTGGTTGACCTAATCAAAAATTCTAAAGGGATGCTTAATATTGACTTGGAATGATTTTTTTTTGGTTTTTGGTTTTTTTTGTTAATACAAACCTTTCTGGGCAGGATAGTGACAGAATTAGCAGAATTTTTTGCCCATTAAAAGACATGACTACTTATGGTTTTGGTGCCTTAATATGCATTCTACTTAGCTTGTTCACTAACAAGTATGACAGCAAACCATAAATAATATGGTGGGCTACAGGAGTACAGTAATAAAGGACTGAACCACAAAATGCAGTATTAGTTGTTTTCTGATTTATCAAAAGACGTACCTAGTCCATTCCAGCCATGGGTGGAGGTATTTGCAAATCTAAGTGTTGATACAGAGGCAGGTGGTTACTGTCTGTCATAATTTCTTGCAGTTGCCTTGATGTGGCAGGAAGGAAATTAGCATAAGGTGCATTTCTATATTTCTACAATGGAGATGATGGTGTAAGAAGTATGTATTATTTGTTCCTAATGTAAGGAATATAAGCCTTACCGCCATTCCTCATCTCTGTGGTGAAGGCACAAACTTACATGAACAATTCATTCACCTCTGAGCCATCTATGGGACCATGCTGCATAGGTGTTGATTTGACAAACTGAATGTAAACATATCCTATCTGCTTCAAAATAATGAATGAACAAATCCAGAGAAACATTTTTAAAATTATTAGTTAGGGAAGGATGAAACTGTATTTTGTGGTAATGTCTTGACATATCACATTATAGTAATTTTTTCTTATTAAAAATCTTTTCATGTAAGCAACCATCAATGAAAATGTCAAGTCAAACACAACAGGTAATTGTTAATAAAAAGTCACTGATCAAACATTTTGAACTCAGCAAACATATATCGGATTACTTGTATTACTTGCTAGTTTTTATGTGTATTCATATATTGTGTTCTGTATGACCAATTTTCAGGCTACATGAATTGACATTTTTGCTTAATGTAACTTAAAACAACCTGTTCATACTGGAAAGAAGCACAATACATTAGCTGCATTACCTGATGAAGCGCCAAAAACTGGCTAGTTGAAACTGGATCAAATTGTTGAAAGCATTCAACCATTTCAAAACTAGCATGAGCCAGCACATCAGTAATGTTATGACTGAATGCAATTCTCATACATAGTAGCAAAGCTTCACTGGATTGAGAAAGGTATTTCTGAGCCAATGTCTGTTCCTTCTAGATGATAAAAATAAAAAGGTTTATATTAAAATATGTATTAATATTGAATATTTGTTCTATGTATACAGATTACTAGCGTTATAAAAGATAAGTATCAGTTTTCATGATGAATTTTAATGCTTTTTCTCCTTTTTAATGCATTTACTTAATGTACGATCAAAATATGCAAATACAGATTAATTATTTAGCAGACACCAACATCTGTTATAAAATATTTAAAAATAAATGCTTTAATAAGATACTTTCTTTAATATAAAATGTGTACTTAACAGGACAGTATTTAAATTCCACACAATGAGCGACTGAGAACAAAGGAATTGTCTGTCAATTCTTAGTAAAGTTGTTTCCATTGATAGTTAACTATACTTAACACAAATAAACCCAAAAAATTCTTATCTCAGATATTTATTGATTATACTGGCAACACAAACTGTACATTCCCAATTCCTAGTGTGCTTTGAACTGCAGTCATTAACAGTGATCAGCTCACCATACAACTTAAATTTTGTAATTTTACAAATGTTTTGTGATAGAAGTTATTTCTTTCTTTGTTCCCAGTCTGCAAAATGTTACGCTCCCTTAGAAAGGCGTATCTGTAAAGCAGAGAGAAAACTGCTTGTTCATCTTGTCCTGGATGCTACATGTTCAATCAGTGGGAAACCACTGAAGGAGAAATTCTTTCTTCCTGGGAGCAACTGGGAAAGCTCCATCAGGAGCTCCCACAGCATGTGCTTAAGGGCAGGATGGAGATACACAGCAGAGCAGTGATGGAAAGCTGTTTTCTTAGGGGTGCTTTGGAATTTTTTTTCTTTTGTAAGATCACATTTATGCTACAAACATTTCCATTATCAGTTCAAACAGAACTGATAAGGTACTCGGACTATTACTCCATAAAAAGGAAGGACTCAAATTCTAATGCAAGCACATACACTAATATACCTTTAAATCCTGTATTTTCCTCCTATACTTATCATATTGACATTTACTGGTTGGTAAATAGCTGTCTGTCACTTCCTGTTCACTGCGATCTGCTGAAGTCAGGACAGTTTTTGTGACGTCTGATCTAGCTTCTTCCTACTCATCACAGTATAAAAACAGAGTAATTAATCATTCCATTATGTATGGCTGGCTTCATTTCTTTTGTGAAAATCTAGGTGAAAATGGAATGCATCTTAAAAGAAATCATCTCACTATAGGAATCCCTTGATGCTGAGAGATTTAGCAATATTATCAGGCATCAAAATTTCTTAATATGTTATGATGACAGTATGACTAACAGAAACTAAAAAGTCTCCCCAAACAACCTCTAAGATTTTGATTTTCTGATATTTATCCTCAGTTAATTTCTTCTGTACACTTTAATTCATCACTGAATTCATAATGACTCAATCAACTTTTCTTACATGGTGCTCTTACTACAACACAAAAGGAACTTACAAATCTGAGCTTTTAATCTACAAGTCATTACTTCTTGTTTGCATGGGTTCAGAGTCCAACCTACCTATCCCTTTATGGCATTCAAGGATTATTTTTTTTTAAATATAGTAATTAACATATCTCACGAATGAATAAAAAAATTATGTACATGAGGATGGCATGTAGACAAAAGCATTTTTCTGAAATTACTTGATTCAGTATACATTTTTATTATGGCTTGCATGCAATATCTAAAACCTAGGTCTAAACAAAGAGTAGTAGTATACAAATGTATACAGAAAAAAATACTGTGGCAGACAAACTTTACGCACAGAATGAATTTAAATGCAGAAAAGAATGCATACCATAACATTTGGCTTCCAGTAAATCTCTGAACATACAGGATCTACATTAATGGCAAGTAAATGAAGAGTTTTTCCAGTGAGATATAGGCATTTGGATTTGATGTCAGGACAGCCTTTACAAAGATTCTGTATGCTTGCCAACTGAGCCAGTGTAATATGACCCACAGTGCATTCCATACACTTCCAGTCCTGGTAAAATACATATTAATGTTTATTTGCTTATATATACCCACACATAGAGAAGCTTACTTTTTAAAAAAATGTAACACGCGTTTACATACAAACATATTTGTTAAATGTGATTACACTTTCAATTAGAAATAAGCTGTCTTTAACAAATACACAAATTCCTTAAGAACTGATAAAAAAAAGTACACTGGAACATCCATAAGCAAACAACAATCAGTGCTGAGGAAAACACAGGATAAGGGGAGAGTACCATGGAGAACCATGGGGACACTGTGCTTTCCTGTAATAGCATTTCCTCTTGTCATTGTCAGAGACAAAATAATGGGCAGGAATTACTGCTCTGTTCCAGTGGGGCATGCCTTATGTTCTTATTCATCAGCTCAGTTAGGCAGTTCTGCTTAAAACCAACTGTTTTAAAAAGAAGAAACAATAATGCAAAAAACCTCTACCATTTCAAAGTCTCAAGTAATTTCCCTGCTACTCTTGGTTTTTAAGTCTCTGCATTTGAGAAACATCTTCCTGAGAAAACAAAACAAAAAAACAACAACAATAAGCCATCCCCAAGACAAAAACCACACACTTGAACTTTCTTAGCTGCAAAAATACATGAATGGTCTGGGGATCTGTTTCCTCAGTCGTGGAAGAACTTCTGCTATGGAAAACGTGCCTCGAAAACTTTGTTATACCTTTTATATGCAAATCATAGGACTAAATATTTTGCATTACCTGTTTTGTTGCATCATCTTCAGTAGTTTCCTTGATGAATGCCTTCAGAATTTTATGAGATGATGCTTCTCCCACTTTTTGAAGATCTTTTTCAGCAATAACAAGATGAAAAATATCCAAAAGAATTTCTACAAGATCTATTTTCCTGTTAGCTAGTTGCCTCATTAATGGGAGACTAATATTTGTAGTCTGAAATACAAAAGAAAGAGAAGTAGAATTATAATTTCAAGTATTTTTGCAAATTTACCTAACGAAAAGTTAGAACGTTGTATTTCTTTTAACTAAAGAAGCAAACATTTTAACAATATTGCCTCAATAGATCAGAGATACTGCTATGAAGATATCAAAGTAATTTCAAAAAACAAACTTCAATGTTAAATATATTACAAATCAATCAAAGCAGCTGCACAGAAAAAGAGCAGCTGGGTTTCTGCTTTTCACATTTTATGTACCTGATACAAATATCTAATTCCAAAGGAGTTACAAATGTGTACTTAAAACCAAAATTTTAGTATTAATGGTTTTGGTAGCTGCACAAAAACACCTGCTCTTTAAAAAAGGCAAAGCAGAAAAAAAACCCTGGATTCTAGAGTATAATGGGACACACTAGTGAAGTCGGCTACAGGCTTTCATTACCCAAAAACCACTATTTTGAAGACAGGCTTTCTTCATTTACATAATGTTCCATGTAACCTTTTTTCTCCTGAGAAATATTTTTTCCGCTTTATTATGGAGAATTTTAAACTTGTGAGGTATTTAGACAATCAAAAATATCTCAAAGTTTAGACTTTTTTTTGTAGCTACTAGATAAATTTTAGAATTAAATAAAATTGACAAAGACCAGGCAAATCCTCTCATTTCTGCTTCTCTTCTTCCCTTTTTAAACTGTAAATTCTTTTGGTATGCACTATTTCCTTCTCTATCTAAACAATGCCTACCATCACAGGAAGATAATCTCATCTGGGGCTTCCAGGACTTATCCAGGAATGAGTGAATACTACAACTAAATTAGATTTCTTTTCCATGTGTAGTAAAAAAAATATGAATACATCCATACCTCATTAACGGCAAAGAAGCTACAAACATTATGAAATACTTCCTCTGTTTTGGATACTGCCCTCTGAGCTAAGTTATAAGCATCTAGATAGTGACTACGTTTTAATTCTTCGCTTCTTTCCTGCTTGGCAATCATTCTGAAAAGACAAACACATCAAACCAAAGGAACTAACACACAAAAGTGTTTATCCTTATGATATCAACACTACTGAACATATTAATAGATTTAACAAATTGATTAATAGATAAAATAGAACAATTTTGTACATGTTTTTTCTAAATGTTCAAATAGGAAAAGTGAATGTTCCCACATCTTTTTTTCCAAGGTCTTGCTTATTCTTGGAACTGTACTGCTGCAATGCAAGAAGATGCTAAGACACAAAGAGAAAAAATGCAGATATTCTAGAGTATGTATTCACCAGGAAAAAATGGCAGAAAAGCCAGATACAAAACACATCTATTGTTTTAAGGGGACATCTTGGAAACAGCTGCGAGTCAAGGCATACTGTGTTTTGCACTTTTGCTATTACAGCGATTTCTCGATAACCATTTCAACAGTAAGACTCATAAATGCCCATAAATACTGGAAAATTACTGGTATGGCTGCCAAAATGCTTTTACAAATAGGAAGACAAAAAGCTAACTTGGGAGACCTTGATACTTTGTTTTGACCTCAAGAACAGTACAAAAATCACTAGTGCCCTGTAAGATTAACTCTGTCTTCAGTGACAAGAATTTTTGATTCTACAGTATTTTTCTGAATACGGAACATCAAGAATGCAAATAGATGTGTAACACCAAGATGTAAAACCTGACAATATTATGTGCTCTTTTCCATCTTTAATTAGACTATAAAAAAGTAAGCAATACACTTCATGGACTAGTTAAAAGTTTTTCATCAGACATATAATCTTACCTGTGAATATGTGCACATTCTAGCAGTATCTCAGCGCTGCAGTTTTTATGTCCATAATGAAAGAAGTCCTTCTCAATTTGAACTAATTTATTGTAAGATTCCTCTAGCATGTGTGGCAACTGACAAGACTCAGTATTAACTGTCATACAATGTCGGGCGAAATGTATCTGAATAAGTGTTTTCCTAGGAAAAAAAGTACAAGATAGCAGTCAAAAAGAACAGGCTGTGTTTGGAAACAGACATTTCTCTCTGGACTCTTTTAAATTATAAGAAGTGTCGAAAAAGCCTCTTCATTCTTTAAATCTGTGGCCTACAAATTATAGCAGGTCTTGAAAAAAATAAAAATACTTTATTTTCAGATTAGAATTGAGGTGTCATTTATTTCATGTACCAAATTATTCAAACTTCCTAGGCCTGATCAGTCTTCCAAATATATATGAACTGAGAAAACTATTAATCTTCCCTTTCTAATCCAAAAATTTCACATTTCTGGAAAGAGAAGGAAGTGTAAATGTTATATACTTCTCTCATTTTACAAACACATTTTAAGCTCTCTGTGCTTAGATTTCAATGTAACCAAAATCACTGTTCAGTTTCACCATAAAAAGGTTTCTTGGATCATGGTGAGAAGTAGGTCAATACCGCAGACTATAGCAGTGTTGTGGGAATATCTGCTCAGATACCTCTGCACAGACAAATGTATCTTGCTGCTTTGGGTAACCTACACCACAAGCTATGCACAATAGGCTGTGGTACCTGAACTAGCTTAATAACTTAACAGGTAGTAGGGCTACATCCAGGAATGAAGAAATTAGAGAGGAAATTTAAATTTTAAAAAAAGAATAAACATAAATTACCTAGAAGAAAAATATTTGTGAATCCACAGAATGCATCATACTAAAATAAGGATGAATGGCAAAAATCACCATATATTTGCAATGTAACTGCATGGTAGAGGCTGGCCGTATTTTAATGAAAAGACAGTTACCTGGCTTCAAGGGATGTAATTATGAAACCCAATTCCGATTGCTTGTTAGGTCTCTTCACTAAAGCAGATCTGAGCACATTTACAGTGTGTTCCAGTATCTCACAAGCCTGCAGGTAACATTAAGAAATTTGTAATTCTATTTTAATTGTCTGTAAAATACTAAATATTTATTTAGAAAGCTTAAATTTTGTGCAGAACATGTTAGGTATCTTCCCTAATATATTCCCCAAGATGACTGGTTCTTGATAACTGTATATAAGTCTAGAAAGTATGAGTTATGCTCATACTTAGATATTTTGGTATAATTAAATGAACGGAGCAGATATACCTAAAGAGAGAAGACTGAGCCAGACTCATCTTAGAGATACGTAGCAAAAAAACAAGGGGCAACAGACCGAAATTGTAAAAAGGGGAATTCAGATGTTCCAGTGTTTGGCCACCTTCTTAGTCACTATTGGTTTTTGGGTTTTTTTGGTTAACAGGGGCCCAGAAAGGTTGTGGAATCTCCATTCTTGGAAATATCTGAAAAGTGGCCCTATATGTCCCAGAGCAATTTGCTTCAAAAACACAGTCAGATTTCACTTCAAAATTGCCCCTGCTTTGCCTGGGGTTAGACCAGATGACCTCTAACCTAAATAGTAATTTGATTCTGTATTTCACAGGCATCCTCTCTGGACAGATCCCCGCATCCTTACTTACACTAACATATTAATCCACAAGCAAACCTTCCACTATTATAGTTCTGCCACCTGGGGATGTAAATGAAGTCCCCAACTAATAGTTTTGAATGAAAAGGCCCTTAGATGATGCTTAAAACCTCGTCTACAGATTTGTCCTTACTAAGAAATTTTGCTGCGGTAGTCAGTCATATTGGTCAGACATGTCAAGGAAAAAAAACAACCCACATTACACATTTCATTAATAGCTATACTGGTAAAACCTTAGTCACTACTCTCACTGGTAACCAGGTATTTTGTCCTTCAACAATTGCAAATGTGGGTTCAGCTCAAATCAAAATAATCCCTCTATACAAAACACTCACACAGATTATCAATAAAGGACAGATCATTACAAACGCAACAAGATTATATTTACGCTGAAACTCATGAAACTTAAAGATTGAACATTAAATGGATATTTTAATGTTAAGGGTCAAATAGGAAAAGGTTCTTAATAAAAAAATGCGTTATACTTACAGTAGTATCTTTCAGAATCTAGAAATAATACTTGTAAAACTATTTGTAATATTTGAAAAGGAAGCGCATAATAGGAAATAATATTGAAAGTTATAATCTTTACTAAATATGGAAAATAAATGCATCAGTGTTAACAGAACTGTTCAAGCACAAAACCATTCATTCTAACCAAGAGAATCTTACCTCTGGGTTTTATAGTTACACATACTAGATGACAATTGCTCTTACTTCAATAGAAGGATACACAGCTTATCAGAAAAACAACCTAAACTTCTGTGGGTAAAATCTCATTCCTACTGGCCTGCGCCTGTTTAGAATCTAATCAATGTTTACTGAATGCACAACAGAGGAAACAACATTAACTGCATTTAACACCTATTTCTGCTTTTATTGAAATACAAAGTCTGTAACATTTCTCTTCACGGAAACAGAGGCACCACTGCTGCAAATAAACCAACTCACTAAAATAAAAAAAACTGCTTACCATGCTCTGTTTTCCTTCCCCCTCTTCCTCTAGAACTGCTTCTATTAGACTAAGAGTACTGTTGTACCAAAACTGTTCATTTCCTCCTAGAAGCTGTGCTTTCTCAAGGAATGCTTTAGCTTGTCTATGGTTTCTTTCCAGGTTAGCCAATACAGCAAATAAATACAAGCACCTTGACACATCACACAGGGACCTCAATTCCTAGGAAGAAAGATATGTGACCTATATACAAAGGATCCACTACTGCGATTCATATTTACTTCTACTCATATTTTAAACTTATGAATAGGCACAGAAGTAAGAAGCAAATGGTATTTCCTCAATTATCTGTAGATTTCATAGTTACTCCTTATATTATTTATTTTTCTCAAAAACAGTGTCTGCTTCATACCAAGAACTTAAAATCTTCAAATACACTTTTGATGTTCCTGTATCTTCTACCCCACAAGTCAAATAAGCTATTTTTCTATTATTTAGTATGTATATATCCACTGTCATCTGTCAGTATCTGATGAAGAAACATGGGAATGAAGAATTTTTTAGTGAACTAGGATCTAGATACACCAGAGTTTCAGCAAATTTACAATGCTACTTTGTGCTAGTTATAAACTATATACTAGTAGTATAAAAGAGACAAATATACTGTACAGTATATATAGTATACTAGCATTCAGCCATACAGGATACTAGTAAGAAATTATATCATTAAAACTATAGTCCTCCCTAATGTCTTTGGAACTTTTCCCAAGGCACAATACTAAATTAATGCTTTAATAAGATATATATATATATTATTAATTAATATATTATTCATCTTTGTTATTCAAAGTATTCGTGGTTCATGCTAAATATACATAGGCAGTTTTTACTCACATGAGAAAAATTATGTGAAATAACAGGACAATAATTACATTTTTTAAAAAGTAAAGGATTTACTGCAGTAATTATGTTTCAGTACAACCAAGAAGAGAGCTACAATGGAGAACGGTAGATATAGGAAGAGTATCTTTGATGTAAACTCTTCATAATAATGAGATGATGTGGATTTGTTTGGTGGAACATACAGGCACTTATTTCAGATCTGCCAGAACTGTAAGTCATGATTTCAGTGTCAGTGGCTGTTTATCAGAAAAGTTAGAAGTAAGACTGTAACGAAATTCAAAACAATATAACTAGAATTTCAAATGATCAAAATGTTGACAGGATGGAGCTAAATGCTCTCTCTTACGAGCAAATCCTGAACGTCCCTAAGCTATTTTAACAAACAAGGTCTGCATATACATACACCTTCCACAGTCACTGCAAAGCAGACAGAGATGCTGATACTACTTCACAGGATGAAATAATCTCCAGACAATTCCCATAAAGTTGGGTTTAAGTGCCATATATTTAAACGTACACCTCATATATGCTGAAATTTAAATGACACATTTGGGGCAGGGGGAGGTTTGATTTTGCAATTTTATTATTATGATTATGAACAACTGCATCAAAATGAACATTTTCCTACACGTTTTATTAATGTTTCTTTTTCTATTTTACTTCTGATGTACCTGAGTTGCAGCATAGGCCTCTGAAAGCAGAAGTCTTGCTGGCTGATACAAGCCTAGCTGAATTAGTACTTCAGCTTTTTCTATCCACAAGTAAGGGAAAGAAAGTGCACTCAGTCCTTTTCCTGCTACCGGATTTACCTCAAAAAACTGAAAAATAACAAAATATTACACCTTCCTAGATTTCAAAACTGAACTAGATGGAATACAAATGGTTATTAAGTATCATATTCAATTCTTGATATATCCCACAGTCCAGCTCTCACCTTCTAACTTCGAAATTCAACATTGTATTACAGGAAAAACAGGTTTACAAAATTCTCAAAAGGCATTCAACTAGTAAGTATATACTATTAAAACTGATTTTAGAACAGATTAACTACTTCAGATCTGCTACTGTCATGAAGTACCATGGTTCTTGGTAATAATTGAAACAATCAAAGAGAAACACTATTTGCAAGAGCTAAAACAGGTGAGGCAAGAGGGATTAGTAATTAGAAAAAAAGATATATTTTACATGAACAAGAATGGAAAAAATATACAAAGAGAACAAAACAGTATGATGAAAACAAGGACAGAATTGCCATAATAAAGACGAAACTGGAGGTAAACTTTAAGAATACCAGTAAGGCAATTATCTTCCTAATGAAGAGACAGAAAAGACAGAGCTGATACATTTGCATCCCTTTAAAACAATCTGTAAGAGGGAACAAAACAGTATGCATGATGTAATGGAGAGAGGAAGAAGAGAAAACCAAGATCAAGAGCAAATACAATGTCTTTTTTGCTTCTCAGTCTTTTCTATTTATTTGTATTAGTCCCAACTTCTATTTGTAGAAAAGCAGTTTTACTTTGTATGAATCTGGATTCTATTTTTGTTGTTCCACAATACAAATAATATGCCAGGCAAACCCAACTCACTTTCAGCTGATGCCTGCCAGTAGAATTTTAGTAGTATGCATTTTTAATGATGTTCTGTGTTCATGTATTTCTCAAGTATAAAATTATTTCAAAACAAACTGTCAAGTATATTAAAATAAAAAGTGAAAAGTAATTTATTAAAGAAACTGGAGTAGAAATAAAAACCTTTTCATTTGAAGTAAGGATATTCTCATCCCTACCACCATTCAGCTGAGCATTTTCAAAAAATGTTTTCCTTTCTTCTGTCTTAGTATGTACTTTTCTTTCTTTTTTCAGTGCTATATCTCGCCTACACCTAAATCGCAAGAAAGAAAAAGTAAATTCAAGTGTATTTTAAAAGTATTTAGTAATGAAGTATTAGTGTGTTAGGCATCTTTACCATACACTCGCTCTGTGGACAGATACAAAACAATCATGCACAGAATTTTAGGGCACAGCTAATACATCAAATTTGTCTGAAGAGATCATGTTTTTTACTATTTTTTCCCCTCAATAACGCATCAACTGTAAGGAAAAAAATCCCAACTAAATACAGCCTCTATAGTGAAAATACATACATTGCCTGTTCTAATTCACTAATGTATGCTTCTCCAGCAGCTTTCTCATGATATGAAGATGCCTGACTCAGTTTTAGGTCTGAACATATCAGGGCAATTCTAAGAATAAAAAGAAGAAATGTTTAAGAAACAATCACAATCTTTCATATTGTTGCTTCATATAAGCATATTATATATAAAGAGCATACATGCCACATTTGTCAATCCTACCTTCTTATGTCTTCATTAATATTGGCAATCACAAAAATTTTAAATAAAAAAGGGACAAATGCAGTAGTTGAAAATAGCCATTGATAGAGGTTATAGAGTAATAGAAAGGTTTGGGCTGGAAGGCACATTTTGAAGATCATCTAGTGCAACCATCCTGCCATGAGCAGGGGCATCTTTCACTAGATCAGGTTACTTGAAGCCCCATCCAACTCATCTTGAACAATTCCAATGATGGGGCATCCACCAGTATCCCCAGTCCATCCATCAAACCCATACCCCTTCAATTTAGTGGCAAAAATGATGTGGCAAAAGTACAAAAATATTAATAGTATTGTCTCACTACACATGCAAAAAAAACCCCATACACATGTATGTGCTAACCTACTTTTCTGTATTGAGTACAGAGTAATATATTCATGTACGCCTATCTGATCATACATAAAAATCAGGTCACAGACATAAATAAAATACCATAGAATAAAAACAAATCTTGAAGAGTCAAGAAAAAAATTTGTCTAGCAAAGCTTCACTGCAAATCAATTTCCTATTAGGAAATCAGTTTTAGTACTGTCGTACTCAGTACTTACTTCTAAGACAGTAACTCAGCAATCATTGGCAATCCAGACAAACAAACACACATTTCTATACAAGAATATGTATCTATTCTGTTATGTGGAATCAGTTTCAAGTATTTTAAAAACACATTATGTGGCATTTCACAAACTGTCGGGAATTAAGCAAACAATTATTACTTATAACTGTTAATTATTAAGCAAACATTATGAATACCTTTCAAAAAAGCACGATGAAATGTTTTAACTAAAACAGCAATAATTTGCCATTGCATACTTACTAAATATTTTTGAATCAAAACTCTTAAGGCTAATTACTCATAAAAGTAACAATTTTAGTCAAAAAGGCAAATCTCTGTAAAAGAGAATGCGCTTATTGGGTTTACTTATTCGGGTTCTTAAGCTGAAGACAATACATTTTTGATGCAAGATGGGAGTCTGGCTTTTGAATAATTAAAATATAACACTTTCATTGAAATATTTTTGGACTTTCCTTTTTTCTATTGGGTGACAATAAGGCATTTCAAAAATTATTCACATGAAAGTGGCTTGAGTTCATAATCTTGTACACCTTTTCTTGTGGAGATCACATTCAGTAACAGATAAACTTAGTGGCTTTAATTCCACAAGCAAACCAATTCATCAAAATTCTACTAATATGTATTAAAAAAGGAATTAAAAGAAATAAAAAGCATTACAAATATAAAACGGTAAGTTACAGAAAGCCTTTTAACTACTTAGTAAAATATTAATGGATGGTCCCACCATTCATTTTCTCTTTTATTTAAAATAAATAAAGGCTACAAACCGAAGGTGATAGAGATCGGACAGACTTCTACATTCCACAACTTCATTAGCAATAACTTCAGCTAGTTGAAAGATGGGAAGAATCAAGTGGGGGCAAAAAATTTTCTGCAGTTCTTTAGATAAAACATCCATAAAATACAAAGTGCAAGTCTGAAAAGAAATATTTTTAATTCAATCAGTATAAGCACAATTTTGGAGAGAATAAATTTTAAATTAATGATTACATCTTCAGTTCCAAACTTTACTAAAAAGAAAATTAAACTTTCCAAGCTGAAAAAGTAGCTAGGTACACAGAAAGCCAGCAAATCTATCCTTTAATTTAAGTTCATTTCTGAATGCAGAGAATAGACTAACACTTTGAAGTATTAATAAACTATTATAACAAGGAAGTATTTCTGACAGCTGTCTGAACAGAAAAACTAAAATGCAGCACAGTTCTCTGCTACTCATTTTTTTCCTAAATAATGCTCTAGAATTTTTAGGAGTATACTTACAGGTTTTGGGAAATTATCCCAGTTAATACCATAACTATTTGTCTTCTGTTTAAAAGCAGCTCTGATTTCATTGGGACAGTCATAATGAGCCCATTCTTCCACATTTGCTGGTAAGGTATCAACTGATCCTTTCCCTTTAGGCTTCTCTTTCACAACAGAAACTTCAACCTATAATAAACAATAAGGACATTTATGAGGCCAAATTAACATTCTTGTTGGTACTAAATATTCCACTAACATTTTAAAAAAATGTATCTGCTTAATATCTTTTGAAGTTTTGTTGGTTGTTTTTTTTTTTAACCTCAATTTCTGAGCTGTCAAGTCCACGCAATCAAGAGTGAAGGTATGATATACAGATTCACAGAGAAATTCTTCACAGGTTATGAGTCTTTACAGGAAAGCATCTGAACTATTTAACAAATCAGCTAAAGGAAAGATCTCTTAGAAAGAAATTATTGTCTTAATTCCACAGGAAAGGGTTCTTACTTGTTTGTCTGTCTTTCTGTCCTTCTCTTTTTTAGGAGCAATTAGTACCTTCTGAGGAGCTGCAAGTTGTGAAGACTCTGATAATACTTTTGCAATAGGCCCTGATGCTGACAACGATACCTAGATAATCAAATAATCACAGTTAATTATTTTCAATTTTCAATAATAATATAAATTTCTAGTAATAATGATTATTCACTGTAAGTCACTATCTACAGCAACCAACAACTGTCACATACTGTTATGTATTGTGTAAGAGCTTTCTTGAGAAAACTGAAATTTTAAACACTCCTAGATGATTTCATTACTTGCGTAGCAATTAGGATGATCATGACAATGCAGTAAAGCAGCTGAACTGACAAAGGATGACATAATTCCTGGGCTAAATACTACTGCTACTTTTTTAACATATATGGTTGCAAATACAATTCTTTTATTTAAACTGCTAGTCCAGATTGCTTAATCTTCTACAGGGCATGAATTTCATATCAAAGTAAACTGGAAGACCACAAAGAGCTATTCTGTTCTCCTTCTGGATTAGTTTTCTATAATGCTACTAATGAACGTTATATAAAAGAAATTTCTAAATATTTAAGCATATGAAAGCATCCATTGAAAGGTTCTCTGTGCATGCAACAACACAGGTTCTGATCTTACCTAAAATAAACCACATTAACTTGAGAAGATGAATATATTTTACTGGAGGGATCAACAGTAGAATACAAAATATGAGGAAAAATAATGCTGGATGCTGCACAACTTGTCAGAATTCCAAATTAAAGGTTACACGTGTCTTTTAAAAAGTGAGAGGCAGCTTTTTTGGCTTGGATTATTCAGGTTTTCAGAGAACATTTTAATATCTTCTACTGAGTTATTTATGGAGTTCTATCACTTGAAAGTCTGCTTTAGAAAAGGACATCTGCAGTCAAGACTGCTTTACTTTGCACTCCAAAACAAGGTTAAACTGTCCTGTAGTACTTTCATTCCTTTAATGCCATGTTTATTCTTTTTCCCACAGTACATGAGTTCTTAGGATTACTTCCATTGGTTTACAACTGGCACTGATAGCTGCATTAACTCTTAATTTTTTTAGTTAATAGTTTATTCAAACAGTAATACTCCTTTCGGACACTTTAGTAAAACACTCAAACAGTCAAGTTCAGGATATTAAAAATCATGCTTATGTAAATCTGAAAATATCTATATTCAATTTTTATGTTTCAAATTCCTGTCTTCCATCAAATGTTACAGTGTAAACTGATTTCACAATGAAAACTTGATCGTAATTACCACAGGAGCAAGAAATTGCAGGCTAACTGGAATAAAATTATGCACAAGTGACAGCTTACCATCTAGTTGATATGTCCCATCTATAGCACTAGGATTGTTTCTATAATGATTTGTGGCATTAATGTTATCAAGTACAGATTCAGTCCCTTCAAAGATTCACTCATATTTTATGTATAATTGTTTTCCTATGAGTTTTGCTGTGATTCTCAACAGCCATTTAATTTAGGCATTCATATCAATGAGAAATGAAACAGATTTTTTTAATTTGAAATGCTGTAACAATGAAAAAGTGGTTAGAGAATAATTGTTGAACACTGCCTGTCTATACTTTTCCTCAAAACTTAACAAACAAACCAACATCTGAATTTAATTTAACTGTGTCACACAATTCCTGCCAGTCAAATGACAGCCCCTTTGATTCAATGTAAGTGAAGGTCCATCTGTAATTACCATTCCTCAAAACTGTCAGCAATGTCTTCAGTATGTGTTCCGCCACTACTAATATTCTTTAACAAATTAAAAATACAAAATTTTAGAACCTTTTGCACAAAACATATGAACGTACTCCAGAGAAACAATGGGCCGCCACTTTTATCCTTAACGTCTGTTCTCTATTTTCCTAAAAGAAACAACTTTCTTGTTTCATCCTTAAACTTGAGAAAATATACTAACTAGACCATAAAACTGGAAATTCTAAAGATGTAGTTAAAACATCAGATGAACAGCTGGCACCATAACTGCACAAAGTAACTTGAAATATACTGGTCACATTATAATATAATATAATACAATACAATACATATTCTCATACAATCTTACCTGCCAGATACGGATGATACAAGCATATGCCATCAAACAGTGCTGCTGATGAACAGGAGAACTATAACCAGAAATTAAAGCCATTAATGTCTGTGCTCTAAACAAAGCTTCCAATTGTTTAATATTACTCAAATCTTCCAAAGTAATCTGGGGCATGGTATCATTTGCTCCAGTGTCCGTCTTCAAATTTTCTGTAGGCAAAAATTTTGGTATAGTATTTTTTTCTGTTACAAAAAAACAAATAACACGCTTACAGTGACAGTATTTTAAAAACGTATTTAAAGGTTAAAATTTCTAAATTGAAAATGAAAACATATATGTAAAAAATCCAGAAAAATGGAAATTCATCTGCTGAAGATGTCCTTATGGTGATGCAATGCTACTTGTACTATGTTTTCAATGAATAATGTAACAGTTACGTATATTAAATGTAAGCCTGACACAGAAATGAAATCCACTGCAAGCAAGCACACTTTAACTGTATCTTCTTGAAAATAAACCTGTGGGAAAGACAGTCTAACTTATTTATTTCAGCCACTAAAGTAGTGTTGCAGTCAAACAAAAAATCCTTTTGATGCTGATGTAGTGGTTTCTACTGTGACCGAAACTGTGTCCTAACTCACCTAGCAGGCAAGGAGTGTATCTGGCCAGCACTCACTTCTAAAACAGAAATGGGCAATAATCCAATTACAGATGTGTCAATGTCAACTAAGTCTAGAACATAGCTCAAGTTCATCTCTGTGTCTGTAACGAGATATCTTAATGGCTCTCAATCACAACTATGGAAGATGCTCTGCTACTCAATCCTCTCTTTTGTGCTGTGTAATTCTAGTAATTTTTCAGTAAACATTTATGTTTTATAGAAATTCCAACTCTGCCTGAAATTCAGCTCAAAACCAAATAATTCAGCAGATTTTCAGCTTCAAGTGAAGTGCTATAAAGACACCGTTATCTTTCAACATCAAATTGATGCTCTGCAACATAAAGCAGGGTGCAGTAATGTAGAAGGTTAATCAACATTGATAATATACGGTTGTGGGCTTGCTTCTGGGGTGGTAGGTTGGCTGATGTGGATAATGTACAGCTGTGGCTTGTCTGGGCTAAGTAGCTAAATAGCACTGAGGAGCCCAGAAGAGGAGAAGCACTGGTGGAAGAGGAGCACTGGGTGAAGAGAGAGAGGAGACTGGATGGAGAAGAGCCTGGGAACGTAGGAGAGGCCCTGGGAGAAGCTGAGAGAAGAAGTAGGCCTGAATGAAGAGAAGCTGGCTGGAGGAGAAGCCAGTAACCCGCACACAGTAGAGGCAGGAAGCAGGGTGGACTGGCCTGAAGAGGATGAAGAAACAGCACAGACAATAGATGAACTTTTGGAGACTTCTGTGGGAAAGCCTTGTTGCAGCATGATAGTTTTGTAGAGCTGCAACACAGTAACATGACACCTATCACAGAATCCAGTAACTGTGACAGATTAAGTAATAGGCAAATCGCGTGAATTCTGAGCATGAGTAAAACAGTATGAAGTTAGGGAAAAGGACAGTTCAACAGATTAATTTTATTTTTTCATAATAAGATACAGACAGGATAGGTGGCCTGCAAGATGGGTAGGAAATTGGCTAACAGTCTGCACGCAGATGGCGGTGATCAATGGTCTTTGCTCAGCCTGCCAGCGTGTCACAAGTGGGCTCCCCCAGGGATCGGTACCCAGGCTGTTCAACATCTTCAGAAATATTCTGGATGGGATTAAAAGCACCCTCACCAAGTTTGCTGATGACACCAAACTGGGTGGTGAGGTGGACACATCAAAAGGAAAAGCCTTCTTACAGAGAGCAGGACAGGCTGGAAAAGTGGGCTAGAAAGAACTGTATGAAGGTTAGCAAAGACCAGTGCAAGGTTCCACACGTGGGACAACATAACCAAAGAGCCCAGTACACGCTGGGATCTGGGTAGCTGGAGAGCAGCCTTCCTGAAAAGGACCTGGGTCTTGGTGGACAGCAAGCTGACATGAGTCAGCAAGGTGCTGCTACAGCAATGAAGACAGGTTGGATCATGGGCTGCACAGCATTTCTAGCAGAGATAGGGATGTGACCATCACACCCACTCTACTCAAGTGTTTGTAAGGCCACCGCTGGAGTACCGTGTCCAGTTCTGGTCCCCACAAATCAAAAAAGAAGCGGACAGACCAGAGAGGGTTCAAAGGAGGGCCATGAAGATGATCAGAAGGCTGGAGAACCTGCCCTATGAAGAAAGTCTTAGGGAGTTAAGGTCTTTCCACTGTGGAGAAGGCTCAGGGGGACCTCATCACAGTTTTCCAGTACTTAAAGGGCAGCTACAAAGAAGATAGAGACTCTCTATTCATAAGTCACACAGAAGGGACAAGGGGCAATAGGCACAACTTGCACTGGGAGAGGTTTCATTTTGATATAAGAAAGGAATTTTTTACTGTGAGAACAATCTACCAGTGGAACAACCTCCCCAGGGACATGGTACAGTCCTCATTACTGGAGGTTTTCAAGACACACTTGGACAGGGTGCTAGATAATCTCATCTAGGCTCCCTCTTCCACAAAATGTTGGACCAGATGATCTTTTGAGGTCCCTTCCAACCTGGGTTGTTTTATATTTGAATCTGATTTTTCTTATATTATTTCAGTTTCCGTCAAAAGTATCTTTCTCAATGCAGAAGTACTTGTCTGATCTATCTCATCTATCCACACAAAAATAATAGTAGAGCAGATGTTGGTTAATGCCACACAGTACTATTGCAGAAATTAGATATTTTTTTTCCCAACTAAATAATGAGGCATCCTATCAAAATAGATCACTGAGTCCATACGACTCCAAGTGTAAAAGGACCAAAGAATTTTTACAGTTACCCAAGTATTTGAAAGCATATGTCCCTTTGAAAGTCATTCTTAAAAAATCAATCCTAAAATATTAGATAAAGCCAAGGAAAGAGCAACGGACATAGGTACCCAAATCTTGGCACAGAACCATTTCCTACAGTTACATCTGGCCTTCCATGAGGATCCATTTGAAAAAACTGCCTAGCACTGCCTTCTGGTAGCATCTCACAACTCAGGAACCCCTACATCAGACAGGAGCTGTATCTTACTATACCAAAAGACTGAGGGTAGGTTTCCATGGCATGACACAGAATTCACAGATTATTTAAGATAGCATTGAACAAATGACAGTGAATATTGAAGAAAATACAGCCAAGCTGGTGCCATTCTTTGGGGTAACAAGTTCCACATTAAAAATGTCTATTGCATTTGCAGCTGAGAAACTCCTCTGAAGGATATGCACCTTTTACATACCTTTTTCTTGTGAGGATTGCATAGGAAATTTCATATGCAGCAGGAGATCTACCACCCAGTCCAGAGGTCTAATAACATCACTGAGGGGAAACTGGTTACAATATAACCATTCAGCAAATTCCACCAGATAATCAATTTTCTGCCATTCATTTTCTTGTTTCTATAAAAGTAATAAAGGAAGAGTTCATTTGTATTTGGTGATGTAAACCATCAAAATGGAATTCAAAAATTCAATATAGTCTTAACAGAAGCAAAAAATAGTAATTTGACAGTAAGCAGTTTCATTGGCATCACATAATCAAGAGTTATGCTAAACAGAATGTAACAGAAAATTACCACTTAGTTTTTTGCTTTATCAAAACATTTGGCTACTATTAGACATCTTTCTTGGCAGGACCTCAACTGAACTTTTACTGGATACCAAGATTCAACCATACACAGTTTTCCAACTGAAGAGCAATTTCAAAGTCTAAAAAGCAATGGTCAAGCATATGGTCCTCCTACTGGTTCAGTTATATACTTCACAAAACTTGCAATCCCATGTATCACTTGAGAAACATCATTCTATCAGCATTTGAACACATAGTAAAAACTGACACACCTGTAAAGCAATGATTGCATTTTGAAAACAGCTTAACTGTCCAACAATACTTCTGGACACTGTTGCCAAATGACGCCACATATGTGACAAATAATCTTCACTTTCATCTCTGAATTTCTGAACGTCCACCATAAAACTGAATCCCAATCTTGCCTTCACTGTAGCCATATGTTTAAAAATCAAGCTAGAAAAAGATCAAGCAAACTGGAAATTACTTGCATCTGTACCTGTAAAGAAACTCTGTGAGTAGGTTAGATATACTAGTTTGTATCAGTACAGTACAGAGATGTAAAGTTTATAAACTGACATAAAAGGTTCAGATCTTTGAACTTGGATAAGACTACGTAAACACTACCCTAGATAATTTAGTTTCCATTTAACATAAACGGACTTACAGCTAAGAAAATTAAAGTTTCTGCTATATAACCATATTTCATGTGCCTATTTTCTCGGAAGAGTAAGATACTACTATACAAGTTTGAAAAAAAATAAATTTACAAATATTAGGAACGTATTAATGAAAGGAAGCACTGCCAATGCATGTTTTTTTCATCAAAAAGACACAACAGTTTTTTGTTATAAGAACTGACAGGCTGACAAAAACTAATCATAATATTTTCCCAATGCAAAATAAAAAAAAAATACTCAAGAGTTTTATACTTTTCAAGAATCACGATGCTTATTTTAATAAAAATAAGTCAACTAACTTACAGACTGTGTCTCGTCTGAGGCAGAACTTGAATAGCTTCATCTAGGACTTTTAGTGCTGTCTCCCAATCAGCTTTATCAGCATGTATATGGAATAATAACCCATATAAGGAGGTTCTTAATGTCAGATCTTCCTCAGCGCCTTTGAAGTATATTCAAATGATTTATTAATATACGACAGAATTAGAATAATGCTATTACAAAATCCTGGGGTTTTTTTTATTACCAGATCAAAAGAAGGAAGAACATGCCTGGGCGAAAGCATTCAGCTGGTAACCCAGTATTTTGAAAATCCTTTGTAACCCACTGATGCAAAGGCAACATATCTTTCTTCTCCTATGAAGACCAAAAGAGAAGGAAAAGAAAAAGGTCTTTTGGTAACTTTTGGTTAATGTATGCCTCCAAGTATTACTGTACTTCTGTTTCATTTGTAAATGAATTAATATGGTTAATATGAACTATTAACCTGTTACGTAAATAGCTACTTGTGCCGGAGATTAAAACCACAGCCATTTCTCCAGAATGAGTTCTATAATACAAAACCAATACAGCAATAACCAGACTCAGTAATATTCAATCAGTTACACTGATTAAATAACAAAAAATCTTGAAGTAGGCTGTCTGAGAATCCCAGAATAGTTGAGGTTGGCAGGGACTGTGCAGAGCTCCCTAGTCTACACCCCTGCTCAAAGCAGGCTGATATAGAGCAGGTTGCTCTGGGTCTTGTTCAGCCATCTTTTGAGTATTCCAAGCAGAGACTCCACAACCTCTCTGGTCAAAAACGAGTAACAGCTTAATTTTTCAGACTATTTTCAGATCATTTTTAAAAGATGACTTGATGCCTCTTTTCCCATTTTGCTTAACTGGTTTTACCTGTGAAAATTTCACCATCACAATTCTCACCCAAAGGTGAGAGACATGGTAACTGCTTCCCTCCCCTCTACAGCACAGTTTTGCAACTTCAAAGATAAATTCACTATCTTGATTCACAAACAGATCCATATACAGTTCTACTGATATACTGACCATTGAATACATAAAGACTACGCTAATAAATTACCTGAGCTGTAGCTACAACTTTTGGGTAACAATTACACTAGCATCATTAAAGATATATCAGATTTGGTCACATCAGCATTTACTTCTATGAAGGCAAAAAGTCTGACTAACCTAGCGGCCTTCTACAATGGAGTGACTGCATCAGTGGACAAGGGAAGAACTACGGATGTCATCTACCTGGATTTCTGTAAGACCTTTGATATGGTGCCCCATAACCTTGCTGCTAAATTGGAGATACAGGTTTGATGGATAGACAGTTAGATGGATAAGGAATTGGCTGGATGATCATGTTCAACAAATTACAGTCAACGGATTAACGTCCAAGTGGAAACCAGTAATGAGTGGCGTCTCTCAAGGGTCCATACTGGGACCAATACTGTTTAGTATCTTCATCAGTGACACAGACAATGGGATTGAGTGCACTCTCAGCACATTTTCTGACACCACCAAGCTGTGTGGTGCCGTTGACATGCTGGAGGGAAGGGATGCCACCCAGAGGGACCTTGACAGACTTGAGAGGTGGGCCTGTGTGAACCTCACGAAGTTCAACAAGGCCAAGCGTGAGGTCCTGCATGTGGGTTGGGAAAATATCCAATATCAGTGCAGACTCGGGAATGAAATGAGAGCAGCCCTGCAGTGAAGGACTGAGGGACATAGTGGCTGCAAAACTGGACATGAACTGGCAATGTGCACCTGCAGCTCCGAAAGCCAATCATATCCTGACCTGCGTCAAAAGAAGTGTGGCTAGCAGGTTAAGGGAGGTGATTCTCCTCCTCTCCCCTGGTGAGACCCCACCTGAAGTACTGCATCCAGTTCTGGGATCCCCCGCACAAGACAGACATGGATCGGTTAAGAGTGGGTCCACAGGAGGGCCATGAAAATCATCAGAGGAGTGGCACACCTCTACTGTGAAGAAAAGCTGAGAGAGTTAGGGTTGTTCAGCCTGGAGAAGAGAAGGCTCCAAGGAAACCTTATTGCAGCCTTTCAATATAGAAAGGGGTCTTACAAGACAGATGCAAAAATACTTTTTACCAAGGCCTGTAGTGACAGGACAAGGGACAATGGTTTTAAACCGTAAGAACGTAGGTTTAGATTAGACTTAAGGAGGGGACTCTACAATGAGGGTGGTGAGGCACTGGAACAGGTTGCCCACAGAAGTTTTGGATGCCCCATCACTACAAGTGTTCAAGGTCAGGTTGGATGGGGCTTTCAGCAACCTCGTCTAGCGAAAGATGCCCCTGCTCATGGACTAGATATCTCTAAAGGTCCCTTCCAACCCAAAACATCTGTGATTCTATGATCCTGTGGAAGCAACGTGACAGTAAAGGACAGCTTCAATGCTGACCACAGCAAACTGAAAGAAAATCCAATCTGTAGTCTTGTTTTAAGAGAGATAGTGATAGCAGTGGTAAAGCTTTTATGGTAGTTCCTTTTATTATTTTTTTTTAACCCATTTTTAGTTTTCAGGCTGGTACACACCGCAAGTGAACCATTGCCTTGCTGAACTAAACTAAAAGTTACCTTCTCGTATATGCTTCTCCAGATGTGACTGCATTTAAAATTGCCTAGAATTAGCCTGACCAAGGATCATTGGAGACCAGTTCCTGCCTCTTTCAGTGGCTACTACAGTGTATTAAAAAATTCAGTAACTCCAGAAACAATCAGATATAGAATGCTCTGTTTATAGGTAGTATTTTTTTTTTCCCAATATCAGAAGTTACTATATAGCCTAACTCACAAGAATTACTAACACTTTCAGACCTAAAAGTCTATAGTATCTATAACTGTATACCTTCATTATCTACATCAATGTTTTGCTTTTTAACACAACTTATTAAGGGTTCACTCTGAAAATAACTGTGGTAGTGAGTTAACTACATATATGTAATAAAGCATTCCTTTTTATTGATTTCAAATATATCATCTCTGCAAATAACTAAACCTTTAGAACTGTGTCTATAGGCAATTACTGTTATATATCCAAACACTATCTAAGTTCCATTAAGTTTATAATCTTCACTGTGCTTCCAAGTATGCAGTGTACTCATCAGTTCCATCACCTACACACCCAGAATCAAACACACCCATCACCATCTGTGATTATTTGTAAATTATACACTGCTTGAGGAGAAATCAAAATTAAGTTTTCCATTCTTGCACTACACTGCTTGATGATCTGAGATGCAGATTCACACTGGTACCACTGAGGTTGAATGCAAGAGTTTACTAATAAGCTCTTCGAGCTCTAACTGAAATTGTGCCCATGGAAATGCACAGGAAAACTCACATCAGCTTCACTGACATGTAAATCAAATCTAGAAAGAGAAATGGATCAGCTCCGGGGATAAGCTGTAAATGTGTAGGGATGTTTCAGTGTGCAGAAAAAATTTCATACAGTGAGATGTGTTACATGATATACATTACCTACATACTGTTTCAAAGGCTGTTCATAATCAACAAATACTTATCACTGACTCCCAGCACAGTTTAAATTATAACTCCTTCCTCCTACTGCCAAAGTGTTAAACAGTCTGTTAAAAAACTGAAGATATGCAAAGTAAAAATTTCTTTTTGCAGGTAGAAGAGCAATTTGAATCTGCAGGTGTGGGGAACCTTAATTTGGTTACTTTTTTTCCCTGAGTTTTTGTTTTAAGATCTATTACCATCCTTTCCACTAGCAACAGATTTTTTTTCTGGATTTCCCTTTGAGTATTTTCTAAACGTTCCCTTTTGTAAGCTTCACAAAGTGAAACACTACAGCTCTTCAGACAGCAAATTATTTTGAAAGGATTGTTACAATTCTGACAATTGCCTAAAACCAGAAGAACCACCAAATGGAAAAAAAAAAAAAAAGAATATGTGATTCCCTGTACATGGTACATGTGAATGTGTGCTATGTGAATGCAGGTAAAAAACCATGTACATGTTTATGGCAAATAAATCACTTTCCCCTCTTAGGAAAGGTATCAGTACCTTAAAGTATGTACCCAAAGCTTCCTAGCAAACCAAAATTTTTTTTTATCATCAGTACTGATCACTAAACACAAGCACAATTAGCAATGCCTATTAGACATTCTTACCTGTTTATTTTTAGATTCTGCTTTAATTATGTTCTGAAGAATTATTTCAGTAGGTTCTTTAAACTGCTCTCTGTCATGTGGAGAACCTAGCAAAGGTAAACATGTATTCCAAAAGTGTCTAGCTGCAAACATTACAAGGGAATAATTTCCAGCTTCTCCTGCGTACCTGAAGAAAGCGAAGTACAGCTTAGTGAAGGAGAACAATCACACTCTTGCCCAAAATAAAGGATTTTACTTCTACAAACATCCGGGTTTACCTGATCCAAGCACCACCATATATAATCTCAGCTAACGAGGGGTTAGCATATGAGCTTCATACAAAAGATATTTTCTACTTTTATATACAAAACACCTTCACACATTCAGCAGAAGCAGCAATAAACAAGTACCATCTTGATGGTTTTACTGTATTTTTGTGTAATTTTAGCTCAAAAGCCTTCATTACAAAAAATAGCAGAAATCTACTCAAGATGTTCTCATTGGAGTAACCTACTTTTTTGTCTTCCTGTTATGTTAATTTCTCATTCTAAAAACATTAAAAAGAACAAACCAACTATTTAAATGCTATGGATTTTGCATAGTACAGTACCACTGTAACGTAAGAATTTACCCCAAATGTCTCTAGCTGCATTCAAATTGTTTTGAGGATGTTCCATGCAAATGTTACTTCAAATTAATAAAATTTAATAATCATCCAGATCGTGATACAACACAGTACTCATATGAGCAAGCAAAAGCTTTAGATTTTAGCTCAAAATTATGGATTGGTATTAAACAATCATCCACTGAATAGTTTTACAATTTTCAAAAAAGTAGTATTTGAATTTGTCAATCTTTGCTATTTTTTCCCCCAGTTTCATGATTTTTAGAGTCCGCATGCTCACATACCTTATGTCTTAACGCTTGACTTATTAAGGCCTAGTTTTTGCTCACCACTTATTGTCTCCCTTTTGGAATGTGTTAAGATACATAGATAGATGTGCTCAGTTTTTCCTGAAAAAGTGCTTGTCATAACATCCAAATTTAAAAAAAACACAGATTCATCCTCAACATGACATCACATCAGGGTTCTGTTACACTGGCTAGTCTAACTTCATCACTCTCTTTTTAACGATCAATGGAAGGAAGAAAGTATTACAATGTTAACAGCCTCACATCGGCCATCACATGTTCATCTTCTAAGAGCTGTAATTGCCTGCTTTTGATCATATATCTATTTCTTTCAAATAGCAAAGAATTCATACCAATGTCATGCATCATCCGTGTGTCACCTTCTCCTGTCTATTCATTATTTAAAGTAATCTTCCCACCTTGGGTTCATGACATAACATTTTCACAATATTAATATGATCCTCTGCAAGTAGTAGATCTGCAAATCTGTAAATCAGATTTTAGGTCTGTTTATATTAGTTTTTTCTCAAAATAAAACATACCTGGCACTCTGAACAAAAGCTTTTGACGCTGTAACACGCAAATGTTTTCTTTCAGACAAATTTTCCATTATATTCTTTCCTTGTATACAAGCCGTAGTGCTCAACATTTCTTGTCTCAATCTGTTACCAGGCCTGAATAAAGGCAAATAAATAATTCAAGAAGTGCTAGTCTTACAGTCTAAGAACATACCAGATCCTATTAATGATGCTTTCAAGTTGTTACTAAACAGATGTCTCTAGCTATGGAAGTTACAAATGCTTCTACTGACTTTTCTTTTAAAATCAGGAAGTATTTGAAAAACTGAACATTTTGCTAAAAAGTATCAGAAATGAAATATCTTTCTCAGAGCTCTCATGAAAATAACTGTGAAATCAGATTTTTAAAATTATTACTTACATTCACCAAGGAGCAAATACAGATTCAAGACTTTCTCCCCATTATTCACTACTGTACATCAAAGTATTAGTCCAAAGTCAAACTTAGATGGCAAGCAATTAAAAACAGGAAAAGGGAAAATCAGACAATTTTTGATACTTTTTTTCGCAATTGGTCTTGCTTATGTCTGGTAAAGTATGCATAGGGCTCTGGAGATACTGATTTGGATCATACTCTACTATATTTAAAAATAAATAATGTAGTTTTCAGTCCTAGCAGTTAATCAGTTAATAAATAAATAAATAAATTTGGTATCTTTGGTCAATAGTGATTTTGCAAGAAAAGTAATTATACAATTTTCAAGATTATTTTTTTTTATGTCTTAGTTACAATGTGCAGCCATATACAGAAATGTACCCATTCTAGCTGGCCTAGTTCCTATTCCGTGGTGCGAACTATCATGTAGTTATGATTTGTGTCCACGAGAGGACACCAGCGTTCTACAGTACAAGTCAACAACAACGAAAAAAATTGAAAAGAAATAGCCCTTCTTTCTCCTGAAGCTGTACCTTACCATGGCAAGACTAAGTTTATCTTCCGTTTCTCTGGAAACAACATTGACAATTCAAGACTACATTTCTTTGTCAAGGAATTAAACATTTTATCATTCACTAGTTTGCAGACTGCTAGACATGCAGCAAGTATTGTTCTCAATTTCTGTAATGTTCTGAAACCATGTTTTTCATATTAAGATACCATATTTGGTTTTACATGTTTTTCCCCATGTAGCAAATAACATGAATTTCAAAGGGCAGAATACTTTTTTTTTTTTTAAAGAGACATTATTTTTCAAAGAGAAAAATGAACAATTATATTCAAAGTGTTTCACATGTTTATTTCAAACTTCCTACATTCCAACAAATTTTTACTAAATGGAGTTGATTACTTTCTCTTTTGATAAAATTACATTCTGTTTTTGGAGGAAATTTACATAAAAATATAGAAGGATCAAAGGATATCACCTTTTTATAATGAAGGACTCCAGCTTCTGTTCATATATAAAACCTTTTTTCTCTTTTTTTCTTTGAGATCAAAGTTATGAATTATCAGGTAAGTAAGACACTAGGCTTTTAAAGAAATGAGTTACATTCCTATTGCACCCACATGCATACATGGTAATAAAGACCATAAAGACTACCTGACACCAAAGCTTGGAAAATAGTAGCTGCTATCACCTATTATCACTCACAGCTCCACTTTTTTCCATGAACTGTGTAGACCCTTTGTGTACTGGAGCCAGTTCAGCACTGGAAGCAGTGTGCATCAGCAAAAGAACTAGAATAGGTAAACTTCATTTTCACCTCAAACTGTACATTTTCTTTGTAAGAAAGATTTTCACTTTTGGTTATATGATCAGATGCATTTACCCTACATACTCTTTCCTCAAAACTTAGTTCAAGTATACCACAATATCATGCAAAATTCCATGTACTTACATTTCATATTTCTTAGTATCTCTATTGTGGAAACTATTCTCATCTGACTGCAAGATCCTTTTGGAACAAGTCGTCACTATTTCATAGTCATGTGCTACATATGCAAAGTATGTAAGTCGTGTCAGCGTCTGCAATTCCACTAAGGAATCTGACCAACTACACTCTAACGCCAACTTCACTAACTGGAAAAAAAATAAACATAGAGGGAAAAAAAAAAAGAGAGTATAAATCTCAGGTTTTTATCATGCTCTTTTTCTAAGCACTTACCTGCTTACAGCTGTACCTTCCACGCAACCCACCTGGACATGGAACAAGTACATGATAAAACAATCCACAAAACCAGTTACAAGAACAATCAAAGTATACAACAGAGGAGCATCATCCACCTTGTAGTAAATATTGTAATAGCGTATGGTAAAACCAGCGTACGTGCCTTTTGTGTGCAAGTGTGGATGCCTTTTCACCAGCAGTATTTGCCAGGACTTACTATGTCCTCAGCCCTCTTCTGAAAGCCTGTGGAACAGGACTTCCAAAATACAGAGCCCATTTTAGTTAAGCCAAAGGTAAGAATGGGAGATAGAATTGGTTTTACAATAACAGTGTTTTGTATATAGTTTCATTATAGGGTCTAAATGTCTTCCTCACTTTTGCATGCATCAATCAAAAAGTTCCATCTTTTTAAGATAATGGGAATTGTTAATGAATTGGTCAAAATTAGGATACTACAATACTGCTCTCCAAAACTAAACCACTTAAGTAATGGCTAAAGCTAACTCATAATACTTGGCATAAATTTGTAGAGCAACTAGAATTGGATACCTTATTTTTAAAGGCCCAGATCCTAGTCTTTAGAAAGAAGGACTTCTACAAAAGTGTTAGACAAAGTCATCAGATTCCTAGCTAAATGGGGAATACATCTTAGTCCTTTAAAAAAGCCCTTTACAGGAGGCAGAAATAATAAATGTGGTGATCAAACAGGTAAGACTACAATTCACTGTTTTTAAAATTCAGGGTATAAACCTTTTTGTACCACCTTTCTTCTTGAATAGCCTGGTAACCAACAGGATCACAGGGAAAGTGTGGCACTATTCAGCATGAGTAATCATGGAGGACTGATCAAAAGTACTTTAAGAAACTATGCCTCATATGCCTTTAAGCATTGGAACAGGCTGCCTAGGGAGGTGGTGGAATCCCTGGAAGTATTTAAAAAATGCGTAGATTCGGTGCTTGACAACATGGTTTAGTGGTGGACTTGGTAGTCTTGGGTTAACAGTTGGACTTGATGATCTTTAAGGTCTTTTCCAACCTAAATGATTCTACGATTCTATATAAGAATTGTCAAAAAGCGACCTAAATTCTTTAAATAGTAACAAATTGTCGTTGTGTTCTACCTTGCAACTGTCAAAAGCAAATTCACTATAGCATGAAGTTTTCTGTTGAAATTCTGAGTATTTCTAATATAACCCCTAAAATACACTTCTCTACAACTACCTGAAAGCAGGTTGTAATGAGGTGGGTGTCAGTCTCTTTTCCCCAGTAGCAAGTGATAGGACACGGTGAATTGACTCAAGTTGCACCAGGGGAGGTTTAAATTAGGAAAAACTTCTTCACTGAAAGGGTTGTCAAGCACTGGAACATGCTGTCCCAGGAAATGGTTGAGTCACCATCGCAGGTGGTATTTATGTAGATGTGGCACTCAGGGACTTGGTTTAGTGGTGGACTTGGTAAAGTTACGTTAACGGTTGGACTTGATGATCTTAAGGGTCTTTTCCAACCTAAATGATTCTATGATTCTAAAAAGTTTTCCCCACAAAAAATGAAAGGTCAGAAGTACGGTTCTGTATAGAATTAATCTGAATCCATTATGCTCATCTGATAGTTATGGAAATAATCTGTTAGAGCAAAACGGGAATAATTCTAATACTAGTATTCTAATGCTATCTGTTTTTTTACTCAATCACAAAAATCTTCTACCTGTTGTAATTATTCAATCTCTTGGAAAGTTTTAAAGGAAATAATGCTACAATAAAAGTTTCAAAATTAAATCTGCCTCCATCCAAAACTGAAACTGAAATCCCATTTATCCTATGCAATTACTTAAAACTCGAGAGCTAATAAAGCAAAGCTAAATACCTGAGATAAGCTAGGAACAGTGAAATCCATGAGACCCAAGCCATTACACGAATACATTTCTAGACCAATAAGAATTCTTGCCATAGCATTTTGTGCTTCGTCATTATTCTAAGCAGAAATAAAAAAATCACATTAACAGATCATTATGTTTTTGCAAGTAAACATTACTAGGGACACTAATTGAAATAAGGTAATAGTAACTATGTTTTAAAACCTCAATTTACGTTAAGCAAGTCTTCCTCTCTTTATTGTGTCCTTAAAATGGGGGTTCTTATGTATTTATTTATTTTAAATTAGCATTGTGAACTCTGAACTACTACAGTTTCAGCATTAGAAAACAGTAACAGTGCAATGACAGTAAATTATACATATACCTGAGGGATTCTGGTTTTATAGACAAAATAAAAAGATAGGAATAAATTATGACTTTCCAACTTACTATGTCCATATCCTATATATAGAGACCATACTAAATGCTGATATGAATATATCTTCTCTTTCTTAACATTTTTAATGCAGCCATTTTATTATTTTA
>JAVJGI010000065.1:53928350-53960115 GCA_035590275.1 Ibycter americanus
ATGAATTCAAATCCAACTTTGTTATACAGTCATCGTATGACAAATACCACCATAATTATTCTTGGCAGCTAAAAACAGAAGGCAGAGTTAAGAAATGTAGACTCACTACTATGCCCAATGTGAAAATTTTGCTGTATTCCATTAAGATTTATGGGATCTACAGCCAAAACTTATTTTCACATTGTATTCAAATATACAGAAGAAAATACACATTGATAATTTCAGTCATCATTAAATGAATCTATGAATTTAATTTTAATTTTTCAAAGAAAAGCTTCACCATTATGCAGGATTTCAGAGAAAAAATACCTCCTCCTCAGTCCCAAGTTTATGTTCAATCTGCTGCTGATTTAACTGTTTTGCTTTCACCCATGTAGCAATGATCTGTTGTTGCGCAGCAATAGGAACCGTTTCATTACGTATGGTTCCAGTTGTCACATTCAGAGCAAAGTCACAAATCTAAACACCAAAAAGGAAAAAAAAAAAAAAGACTGCAATAAAGGAGAAACGTGGAAAGCTCTTTGTATGCAATGTGCCCTCCATTAGTTATCCTAAAATTACTGCACATGCATCTCTAAGCCTAACAACATCTCCATTAAGTCAGTCCATAAAGCAAATAGAAGTTACAGCCTCAGCCCCAGTTGGTAAGGAAATTCAGTGTGCATTTGGGGAGGACCTGTGGTGGCAGGAATGGTAAAAGATGGTAGCTTATTTTTTTGCAAAAATTTCTACAATTTAGTTTATATGAATTGGAATAGATGACAGCAGACCAAAAAAAGACTACAAAAAATGAGGGGTTTGTACCTCTAAGGCAGCTTTGATATCAGGAAGTCCCCTGGGATCTACTGAAAAAGACGGGATGACATTTGCTTTTTCACTTTTCTTTGTTGCAGCTTTTCTGCTTCTGTCTGTTGCTACATCTTTTTTTTTCTTCTCAGCAAGATTTGGCTTTGGAATCCAACAAAGAATTAAGCCCCGAGCCAAAGCATTACATAACATCAATAAAATCTCAGCACTTCTGTAGACGAAAACAAAAATCAGAAGTGTATTCTGCATCACATCAAAGTAAGAGGAAGTAATAAAGTTTATTACTTTTAAGTAATAAACGTTACTTGAAAAATCTGTATTTTTCTTAGAAAGCAAATTTATGGATGTTACAAAAAAATTTTCCCATTGGAAAAGCAGTTGAAATGGTTAAATGTGCAAAAAACGACAACAAACTGTCATAGTTTACATCATATTTTTCAGCTCTTTCTATAATCGAAGCTTCTATTTCCTCACAGAAAAAAAAAATTAAAATTCATATTTATGTCAAACAAACACACTTAAAATATACTTTTTTACTAGTAGGTTGCTATGTATGAAAATAATGATTATTTCCTAAAAAATTAACCTAAGCCAAACCCTCAAATAAAGCCATTACTACACTATTACTCTTCATGCTAAACAACTGCTAAGCTGGAATTATCTTTTTTTTTGTTTTGATAAAACACAAACTGAATTATGACTCAGAGATTACTGCTGATACATGCTAATATAAATATCAGGATTAATAAACTGGTATTACCAGTCTTCATCTGCACAAACTGCACTTTAGGCTTTGATCTCCAATACTGTTAAAAGAGCATTCTTTGCTGCTGGTCCTAACAGTTTGTCTAGTGCAGAGATAACTGTCAATAATGTGCTAAAATTTACAGGATTTTGTCCCAATCAGACTTCGACCACAGCATCTCCTCTGTCATAGTCAATCATCCTCCCATTGCATTTACTACAGAACTGGATTTCTCTAAAGTACTGTGAAATCTATGTTCTCATTTTCATGGCCTATTATTAATATGCACATTCCCTTTATTATTTTTTTCTCTTTTCTATTTCATAACCAGTAGTAACCACCTTATTCTAGATCAGAAATATTTACAATGAACTCTATTTACAATACAATTCAACTTCAGAGCAACTGACAGCAAGCAAACACATTTCAAGCTGTCCTGCAAACTCGAAGGCTAAGAAAATTTTCCTGATGCTTTCTGACTAGCTTAACAAAACACTGTTTCACATGCACATGTTGCTATTCCACAATGAAGAGAAATTAATATTGCTTAGTCTAAAGTTAATATGGCTTCCAGTGAATAGTAACAAAGAACAGATAGAAAGGATTAAGAAGTCATTTTCACACCACAAAATTAAATTTATCTTCTGAAATACTCTGCATATACCAAGGTCCTTCTACTGCTAATGAAAGCCAGCAATAAGTCTTTCACAGCACAAAGTGACTTACAATGTTTGTAAAAGTATTTTTTCTGTTTTAGAAAAAAAGGGCATGTTCATAACCCAACATCTAAATTTACCCATTGTGCCCAACAGCCTTGACAGTTCCAAGAAGAGTCTGCAGATACTCAATAATTTCCCTCTGTCTTCCTGAAGAGATAAGATGTCTATTGTAGTTTAAGATGTACACCACAGCATTGTGAACAATCCAGGCTTCGTTCAATTCTTCTCCTATTTCAGCTGCACGTTGGAAGTTTTCCATAGTATACTGAGATAAGTAGTCTATCCATAAACTATAAAATTAGTATAAAGAAGCTGTTATTCCAAAAGTTCAACACTAGAAGGAACTATATCATAAGGTTAAATATGCAGTAGTACATCTCGGTCAACAACAACAACAAAATGTTAATCACTTTTCAATTGCATTTATTAAGGCTTCATCCGTTAACTTATATTTTACCTGGATGAGATGACTCAGGAAAGGAATTAGTATCAACATAAAATGAATAGTCTCCAACACTCACATGCTATTAGCTTAAAAAATAGTGGCTATAGTTCATGCTTCATCCACATGTTCCTTTTAAAATGCATGTGTGAATCCACACATCAGTGCCAGAAATCATTAAATACCCATGACAGGGCTCTACTTGAATACAGATACACGTAAGGCCTTCCACTCAAGAGTTAAGGAGGCATCTTTTCCATCTAACAACTGCATGTGTTCTTGCACTCCAAGAAGAGATCTCCAGATGTTCTGAAATGCTAAATTCATTTTTAATACAATAACAGCTTTTCCATAGTCTATGCAATAACTTTCTTTTTTTTCTTTTTCCACCCTCCATTATCAAGATGTACCATTACTTAGAAAAACCAGTATTAAAAATACACTCTTGAATGACCATACAGAATGGCCACCGTTAAGTCACAAAACCAAAAGCACAAACTGACACAGGATATTACTATGTCAACTGTTAAAGAAAATGTATTTTGAATTAAGAAATTTAAAGTGCTAAAGCTGCTAAATGGCAGAACCAGGCCTCATCCCTTGTATAGCCCTAATCCAAGGCTGGTTTAAAACTTAGCGAAGTTAATCAGCAGGAGAATAGCAAAACAATAGATGATCAATTTGTATACACAGGTGCTCTCAGAAATGCAGGTGTTTTTAGAAAAATTAGTGTATGTGAATAGGAATTGCTTGTGCAAAGACTAAGTGTGCTTGAAGGATTGTGTGAGTTAAAGCAGGCAGAAGATCATGATCCGAGGAGGAGCTTGGAACCGAGGCAGAGACTGGACCCAAACAGATGGATCAACTGGGACAGAGTCAGGTGATGGATTCGCAGAACTGACAAGACCAAAGGAAACTTCTAAAAACTTCGGACATTGACTAATGATTTGATAAGTGTATGTAAGCTGTGCTGCATCCCTATGTTCTCTGCCACTCACTGAGGTGGTGGCTCAGCTCTGAGTTGTGATTAAAGCAAACCTAGTGGTACCCATGTCTATGTGAATTTTTCCTTTAACATCAACAGTGGTATAGGACACGGTAGACCAAAGTGCTTTTTTCCTGTGAGTTTTTAATCTAATTAGGTAAACTCATGACCAGCTTAGTAGTAAATTTTGGAACAGAATCCTCATGTTTGTCCCTTGGTTCTGATCAATTTATACTTTTTCCCATTTTACTGAACATTTACAAGCAGACAGTGTGAGAAACTTTAATCTTCAGGCTTAATGAACAGACTTAAGCACACAACTCTGACATCCTCTTTCAGGACATGACTGCTGTCACAATAAGGCTAATATTAGCATGAATGTGAACAGAAGAGAGTTTCAGTATCATCCTCAGAATTCTCCTCCCTCTCCTCCTTCACAAGAAATAATCATGTGAGACCAGAAAAAACCCAGTACTCGCTATTCTACTCTCCCTCATTCGTTTCAGTTGATTGGATGGAACAGACTAGTTTTGCAAACTGAAGTACTCCATTGTATGTATTCAGGTACTCAGACATCATAGTTACAGGACATATAAAGCAAGATAGAGAGTTTTTTGATTTCGGGAAATGTATTTTAAATACAGAATGTCATGGTCTAAATGTCAATATAACACAGATTTACTAGTTTTTAAGGTTAGGATACTACCTTCTAGTTTCAGACCAATAAATGTTAAATGAAAAATAAAATACACATTCCAGCATGAAAGCAACCTAAAGAAAAATTATTTCTAACTATTTTTTTAGATTCTTTTCCTTTTCCCATTACCATGACTACCTACAACTATGAAGGATATAGTGACAATGAATTTTACTAAGAAGCAATAACTTTCACAATTATTGTCTGTGTGTGATAATAACAACCTGTTAAGAGTTCCTCAATCTTGTTATATATTAGAGAAAAGCACCTGTACGTTTTCCATTCTGGATCACTCTCAGGAAGATATGAAACATATCCTGGATGATACTGGCTTGTATCTTCTGGAAGTTCAGCATGATCATTCAGTTGAATTCCCTGAAGTCTTAATAAATGAATAGTTGCCTGGAAAGATACAGAGAAATACATTTTCTGCCCAGGTTATCATTGTGAAAATAAAGTGTAACTTAGTATTATTATATTATTGTTTCCTTTTCAAAAATTAAAAAATACAAAATGCTTTTCCACATGTTTTACAGGCATGTACAACTATACACAATTCAATATAAAATACTTCCTAATCTTCCAATTGTCTGAAGCTGATTTTACCAAATAATTTCACTGATAAAAGGGAAAAAAAATGTCTTTACATTTTTTTTAATTGTGCTGGAACTTTAAGGATCTAGGAATAAAATGTCATGTCAAACATTTACAATATAATCTCTTGTAACAAAGTGTTATCACCACCTTCAGTGAAACTATTGTTATAGGTACTTTCATACAGTATTTTGATAAAGATGGCGCATGAAACTACTTCATCCTTTAACTCCTGTGGAAATAAGACAATAATTCAATTCAAAATTCCAGTGCGTTAAGATATATACAGAGAATTACAGATAAACCAAAGCTAAATTAAACATATATGAATGACAGCTATGTAATTTATTTACCTCTGCATTAATGAATCTTATTTCTGCTAATATTCTGAGTAAATCTCTTTCAAAAGAGAAAGATTTAGCAGGCAGTAATGATTCTCCTGGTAACCTGCCACATTGATCATCATCCATTATAGTTGTACTGGCTTTCTTCTTCTGTGCTAAAAGTAAAGAAATAAATAAATCCATTATTACTACCATGCAAATCAGATTTAAAATCACCTTCATTTTAAAATTTATAAATCCCTACACATTCATAAATCCACAAGAGTTAACAAGTACAGATTTTAAAATATTTCACTCAGTTATTTTTTCTGTCAGTACAATTTACTGCACTCAAAACTCATTCTTCTCAAGCAGTGGTGAGGTACTGGTTACCAGTGATTCTGCTGCATTTGTGCATAACCTTCAGTATTTGCAGCAAATAACTTGCTCCAGTCATAGCATACTGAAATTACAGTAATACGAATATAACCCATGGCCTCTAGTTCAATTTTATTCCATCAATGGAAGTGGAGCACTGATCACTATGTAGTAGCTAAGATTTCAGTGCGTTTAAATCAAGGATGGGGTTGACTCTGGCAACACACACATCAATCAAGAGAAAAATACCACTGTTTTCTTTTTGTTTAATAACGAAGAAAAAGGACCAAGATTATTTTAATATAAACACAAAGTAAGAGCATAGAAGCTGTCACAGTGGGTTCCCTCTACATTGTTGGCCAGTAGTGGGTGTTTTGAGGAAAGGCATAAAAAGTAGGATACAGAGAGCTACTTTTTTTATTGGCTTATCTGCAGTTTTGCAGAATCTGCATCCAAGCAATGTCCTGAACCAGAAGTTCTGTTTGACCCTTCAAGTTCCATACTGTCTGATAAATGTAACTTATTAGGTTTTGTCTAATTTTTTTTAAACCATACTTTGATATTCCAAAACAACCTTCTAACTTCTGTCAAAAATTAATGTTTTTGTTTTCTTAAAACCTACAGTCTGATAATCTGGCTGCATTGCTCCTGGTTCCTAGACCAATGACACATTTACTTTCCCCAGGCTAGCCACGTTTCATATTTCACCTCTTTTCCAAACTAAATGGGAAACAAAATGTAGTTACCAGAAACTCAGGGCAACCACACACCAAAAGCATCATGAATAGGAACTGGCGTGTTATTTTTCTATAACTCTAGAACGTCTTGAATTATTTGCCTTTATTCAGGCCTGACAACTGAGCAAACCTCTGTAGAGGGTCTGCACACTATAACAATTATCTTTTCCCTATCCTCAATATGACATACATATAAAGACAACCTTTCATTTTTCTCACCCACTAATCCTAGAATTAGTAGTAGTAAAGAAAAATTAAGTGGAACATGAAAATGAAGTGCCAAAAGTTCTCAGAGAACTCCTCAGAGAACTCCAGTCAATCATAAATTTCTCTTCCTGCCCTGAGTATCTACAGGCTTATTCACATTTCATTTAACTACAGGTAGTATTCCCACAGTAGAAACTGCCCAGAACAGATTACCTCAACTGCTCCACCAAATGCAGCATTGTTTACATTTACAGAAACAGGCAGCACCTAATACAGGTATGTATGGGTTTCCAGGAGGACACTCTACAGTTCTTGAGAACGGAGACCTTCAGCAACATCACAGTTATTGTTTGATTTGCAGTGAAGTTCTCTGAAAGCATCAACCAACTTCAGTAATCTCATAACAAACTGAGCAATCTGAAACACTTCTGAAGAGATAAGAAGTGTCTTGACCTTCTGCCTACCAAGGAAGTGTTTTAGACTGACACAGATAGAATTACAAAGCCCTGTAAACATTCAGAGTATGAGAAAGACATCTTTACCTTGGAGATGCAAAACTTGTGAAAGAAAAAACATACCAGTTTCTATTAATGATGCTTTTGGTGTATGGTTGCCCTGAGTTTCTGGTAACTACTTCTTTTTCTCTTATGTTTGGAAAAGGGATGAAACATGAAACATGGCTTAGCCTGGAGATGCAAAACTTGTGAAAGGAAACAGGTAAATGCCCTATTTTAAGTGGACCTTGGAAACAGTCTAGAGAAACAAATGTGGAATAGGTTCAATTAACATTGGCCAGAGAAAAAAACCCAGCCAACAGGGTGGGTACTAGAATTCATCTATTCTTAAAGGTGAGTTTTAGGAACTCCCAGGCAAAAAAAACTTTTAACATACATATGTAAAAGTCAGCAAGCAGCTAGTGGTTTGAAAGTGCTCTTTCCCTGAAGATGACAACTCTTAATGTGTGGTAGGTTTTCAGCAGACCTTCAAGGAACAAGGCACAAACAACGTCAGATACCTCAGAGGAACCATTAATAAAGGAGCAAAGGGTAAAAAATGTTACCACGTGAGCCTCATACAAAGTGATTAATAATCCATTTTTCTTCAGGTAATTAAGTATGACAGAGATGGATAATATGGACTTAGATGACCATCAGGGAATTAACCTCTTTTCTTAGATACATTTCATATAAGCATTCTTCTTTAGCACTGGTGAAACACTTCTGAAGGCAGAGTATGGTTTCAACAGAAAAAAATGTACTAACTGATTTCTACCTTTGGAGGTAGAAAGAACATTCCATATATGTCAACATACAGTGACAGACAAGAGTCTCGGGGAACTTTGGGAATGGGAGGGAAGAAAATAACAATAATGGCTGACTCCTTCAAGTAACTCTAATAAATGAGGAAAAAGTTTCTCTTACAACATTCAAAACAATTTGTTCACTTACTTTTCTTAGGTTCTGTTACTTTCCTAAACAAAGTATCATCATACAAGAGACAAAATCTGCACGCCGCACGGCAGACATCCCATACTTCTTGTTTACGTGCAACTTTTGCCAAATCTGCCCAAAGTATAATTCTGCCAAAGAAAAAGCATACATAAAATTACTTCATAAACAGGATTATCTTCCACACTACAGAACTGCCAAAAAATTAATGTCAACAAATGATGGCCATCATAAATAAAATTTTAAATCTAATAAAAATTAACAAATGAAAGACTTCTTATCAGTGGCAAAGATAACACTATTACTTTATTAATATTACTTTATTAATTAAAAAAAAAATCCTCTCAGCGATGAAGAGTGGGACAAAATTCTTGTTTTGGATAGTAACTATACTGACATTTCAAAATGTGTGACACCCCTAATTATCTATCTTATAAAATAAACTAAATATTTCAAAACTGATGTTGAGAATTTCAAAACAAGTTTGGACTTAGAATTTTTTAGAAAAAAAAATTAGTTTAAATTTCATCACAGGAATTTTTATTGCAGCAAAACAAACGAAACACCTCCTTTTAAATGAAGAATGATAAACCAGTATACAAATAGTCAAAACAGAACCTGTGATTTTTCTACAGATTAATCTTTTGGCCTCTCAGAATGGATTAGTTCATTTCTTTAACAAAGAAGCTGTAGCATGCAATGTGGTTCAAGGATGTAAAAAGACACTTCAGCAAAGTTTCAATTGTACATCATGTTATTCAGTCTTCCAGCCTCAATTCACTCATCCTTCTGTGTGTTCAGTATGTATCAATAGAATAGATGAGTTTATGTGTGCATGTGAGAGAGCAGAACAGAAACAGGGAAAGAATACAGTTATGCATAGCACGTGAATGTAATGGAACTTTTCAGACATGAAGTTAAAACACATGCTTAAAATGCTTTGCCAGGTCTGACTGAAGTATTCAGCCTCCTACAAGGTATCATTAAGTAACTTAGCTGCAGTAAGAAACGTTCCCATTAGAGACTTCTACAAGAGACAAAAGAGACACTTGTCTATAATACTTACCTCTCTCTGTCATTTTCATTTCTTAAGTGTTTCAAATGTTCCTCAGCTTTCTCTACGCTTTTAATATGATGTTGTGCTTTTGCACAGAGGTAGCTTATTTGGCTCCTACTTTTAGCTGGGGAAACTTAGCAAAGAAAGAAGAATTTAAGGTAATTTTTAAGTATTAGAGATGAAAAAAACCACATGAAGGGTATGCAATTTGATTCATAACTACTTGCTGAAACACTTGATATTCAGCCCTTTCTTCAGTCCTTCAAGCTTTCCCAAAACCAACCAACATGTAAAAAAACACACCCCACCAGCATCTACTGTATTTTGCCTGTATCTTCAAATGTAGTTGTCCTATACAAAAACTTGATTTATGCTTGTTTGGCCCCCAAATATCTCAAGTACATCTCTTTTCTGACAGGACATGCATTGCTCTAATTAGCCTCAGTCAAGAGTAAAGGGATGAAGTAATTTATGCTGAATTTTAAGAATGCTTATCTAATCAAACACATTTTCAAACAATACTAAAGTTTGTTGTTTTGTTTTAATTTGAGAATACTGACTTGTTTTACTAAGTCAACAAGATACTGGGCAAAAATATTAACCAAAGAAATAACAAACACAGAAAAAAGATGCAAGGGAGGAACAAGCTCACTCCCTGAGGTAGAAATTGCTCCAGTGGTTCAGATACATCAAAGAGATACTATTTTACTTTTTTTTTTTAGTGTAATGACATAGAGGAGATGTTCGGCATTGGAATATTAGAATACAAGTAACACGACGTGACTGGGAAATCTGATGAGTTTGTACATTCACTTGAATCTAAGTAATGGACCCTAATATAATGCAAACTGAGTAGATTGTCACATGATCCTCAAAAACTTTGCCAAATAACAGCAGCAAATACATATAAAAGTATTTCTGGCTTTAAAATACATATTTAAGCAGGTTCACTTACATTCACTGTCGTGGTTTAAACCTAGCTGGTAATTAAGTACCACGCAGCCGCTCGCTCACTCCCCCCTCACCCAGAGAGATGGGAAGGAATGTAAAACTCGACGGTTGAGATAAGAATAATTTAATAATTGAAACAGAATAAAAAATGAAAGAACAATAATGACAGTAACAGTTATAATGAAAAGGGGAAAGGAAAGAATAAAATCCAGAGGGAAAGGAAGAAAGGCACACATGGTGCACAATGCAACTGCTCGCCACCCGCCACCTGCTGCCCGCTGCCCAGCCAGTGCTTGAGCAATGACCTGCCCGTCCCAGCCAACCCCCCAGGTAGATATACCAGGCATGACTTCCCATGGTATGGAATGCCTCTTTGGCTGGTTCAGGTCAGCTGGCCTGGCTGTGTCCCCTTCCCATTCCTTGTGCCTCTCCAGCCTTTTTGCTATCAAGGCCTGAGGAACTTGAAAAGTCTCACATCAAAACAAAGCACCACACTAGCTCCTAAGAAGGTAAGTCCATCCCAGCTGAAACCAGGGATGGTTTCACTTACAAGAAAAGAGGAAGGCATAGCGTCCTAGCATTCTTGTTGAAAATATTTTGCAATGCATTACCCAGCATATTATAATGCTCTGTCACCTAACTATACACATAGATCAACTGACAGAAATTGTTCAGTACAATACATAATGACTGTAATATTATGAAAGGTTGTAGAATAAAGAATTGTGGATTTAAAAAGTACATTGTTCTCTAGCTATATGGGTACAATCCTTACTAAATTAGGCCAGCATATACATCAAAAAGAATGAAATGTTGGTGCACAGTTTTTTATGCAACTTAAAAGAAAAAATAATCCTACAAATCTGATGTCCTGGCCTGTGTGTATTTTAATAACAGAGTTGCATATATATTTTTTTACTCCTTGAATAAACATGTTTAATTTTGTTGTAACCTAAGTGTCATGGAAAAAGCAAAAAACTCACTCTTTGGATGACAGCATCAGGAATAACTGAAATCTTTCAAAACAAAATTTTACAAAACATTGTGTCAAACAGAAAGCTTTGTAGAAACTGTAATATTGTGATAATCTCACTCATTTTAGTGGCTTACCTTGGAAGGATAACGTGTAGTAAACTTTATTCTGAGGAAGTCTGGATATAATTTTACAGTTGTCAAGTGAAAATTCAAGAGCAAGTAGGAATACATGTCTGCTTTTAATTCTCTTCATTGCACAAACACAATGCATTTTATCACTTTGTGTATGAAAATGCGTTCCAACAAAACAATTTTCACATACATAAATGTACTGCATGCAGTAGGATTGTTGATTCTCTAAATAACATCCTTACTTGTAAGTCATCAGTTGATCAAGTTTCAAATGAGAATATGCAAGGTAAAAGACATTTGGCTTGTCTGAATAGATAGCACGAGAGAAATGCATAGCTTTCCATGGCACAAACAGGCTGCTTGGGAAGCTATAGGACTCCTGTAGCATTCCCTTCCTTCAGCATAATCTATACTCTGTGATTACACTGGGTATACTCAGAAAGGTAGTTAAATTAGTCAGGCACTTGCTTTATTGCCAAGACAAGATAAAACATTTAAAGCATTCTGGAAGATGTTCCCTGTCCCTTCTTCAACAACAGGCTGTATAGCCACAAACAAAAGCTGTTTGTGGACTACAGAACATGGCTATTTATTATCAATACCTAAACCTCTATGCAAAACTCGATCTCTCAAAAGCACGATTTTAGAACAGAAAGACAATTACAGTATAGAACGAATACCCAATATTGTATGTAATTAACACAGAGTATTATGGGGTGAAACTTGAAAATACCACTTAAAACTGACCTTGACTAAACACTCAGGAGCTGCACATAGCAAAAATAAAATTACAGCACAACAGTAAGATTCAGATGAATTCAAAGGGGAAAACAGTAACATTTCCTCTTCCAGTAACACAATATAAATCTTAGATGCCTAACGAAATCTACAGCAGCTTTGCCACAGAATTCAGCAGAACTGTCACTTCACCTGTACTGCAACATTCTCTACATGTTGCCACTAGAAGTCCTGTCCAACCTTTAAGACCATGCAAAGCAATCAAAGTCAAGTATAGCAACTTTTAGTCACACATATGTACGTTACCTTTAGCTTCATTTTCACTGTCAAGGACTATTTGAAATGAATCAGGAGCTATTGCAAGACCTGCATTTACCAGAAGAGATCTTTTCCTCACATTATCCTTCTGCTTTCCCCTTTTAGCCTACATAAAGAAAAGAACTAATTGTTGTAAGGTTATTTTTTATTATATTCCCATTTATATATCTTATTTGCTAAACGTAACAAAATGCAGATCATATAACTTATTACTACCAAAAAAATACCTATAGGAACTGTGTATCTTCATATATCTTACACATCATTCTGTAGTATTATTGTTGAAAGTGACTGTAGAACTTTGGTTGATCTTGACATGAATACATCAAAGAACAGAATAAAAAGTACGGTTCATGCTCCTCATGGACCTTTACAGTATAATCCTTAGTATATAACCTACCATTATGTTATACTTTCTTAAGAACAGCATTTATTTAGAAACCAACCATAACATATCTGTTGTGGAGTAACTAGCAATTGCTACAAAACACAAAAAATTCCTAGTCCACTCAGAATTAGCCAAAGTCAGAGGAGGTGTAGTGCTTTTTTTTTTTTTTTAATTAACACTTAAACAGAGTAAGCTTGCATAGAAAAGCATTAAAACTAGACAAAATCTTCACTGTTCTTTGTCTTAACAACAAATGTATCAATTCACCAGCAGTTTTCCAGTACTGATCTTAGGTTCAGTGAACACATCTTAATTTCTGTGAATATCCAAAAATGGCGTATAGCTGAAATTTCTTTTAGCCAACTAACAGTCTGGTACCAATATGGTTTTTGTCCAGATGCTGAGGCACCACAACAGAATTAGATGCAGTAACTCCTGACAATGACTACACTGTGACTTTATATTATTAGAGCATCATTTGTAAGTGTGACATAATAATGACTTATCTCAAAGCAAGCTAGGAAGTTTAGCTATTCAGTCACTGCTCCCCTCATTAATTAAAACACTGTTCCATGCACTGAAATTCTAATTGTTGACAATTATGAATAGGATTCTTTTCTGCTGTTACTTTTGCTAATGAGTAACTTTCCCTCCCTCCCAAGAAATAAGCTTTGAACATAAGTAGAAAAAATCCTGTATCTTCAGAGAGTGAAGTAACGTGACCAGCATAGAGAGAATTCAGAGTGTTTCAAGGCACCCAACCAATGCCAATTTGCTAAAAGCAAGCTGATGCTGGCTCTACGAACATGCAGTTCTACTAAACAGCTGGCTTTCCTCTGCCAGAATTTAATAAGCAAACTCATTTCACCTGCTGACCTTATTCTTCATGATTACCTGTTCAATCATTATGAGTGCCTGATCTTCTAGACGCTGAGGTGACTTATACAGCATAGTGCACAAACGAAGACGGTTAAAAGTAAATCTTAGATGTTCTTGATACTGCCCACTGTTGTCTAGATGTATAGCTTTTTGCAAATGTTCCATAGCAGCCTCTATTCTATCCCCATCTTCTTCAATACGAGCTATTTCCATATGAACTTGGCAACGCAACAAAATCAACATGCTAAGGAATATGAATTTAAATGTAAAATGTTAAAATGAAGCAAACTAAAATTCTTAGACCTAAAAATTACCCAAAAGAGGAAGTCAACTAAAAGTGACTCCAGTATGAAAACGCGTATTTCCTTTGTCTTTCTTTTTCACTATCATGCCTTTTTAATGAAATTACTTAGAAAATTTAATTGCATTTTACTTCCATTAACCTTGCACGAGAAAACACAGCCATGAAGAAGCAGCATATCTTGGGGAGTAACAAATCTTTGTGTATTAGCAGAACTCCTCTTCAGTACCACACTGAAGCTATCACTTAGGTATGCAAATCAAGCAAACAGATTTTCAAAAGTATTTATTAAATCCCACAGAGAGCGTGACGTACTGGATAACAGCTACTTTTGATAGAAGTTCACTCTCTGTTCGTAACATTTAAGGAGAAGCTAACACTTCCTAAAATATAGTCCTGATTGTACTAGGTCACCACTTTTAAAGATTTGGTTCACCATAGGAATACACGCTCACTGCAGGCAGTGTCTTTGCCCAGCTGTTACTGTAACCACTCTATGAAGTCTGCATGCCTCCAGTGAAGACTGCATGTCTCAGGTACACTATACTCCCTATCTATCACCTGCCCCAGGAAGCTGTTCATGACAGGTGTGAGCTCTACATGCTACTTCAGATTATTTCCAGGAAGAAAACCAAAAAATCAGATAAATGAAAGCAATGTTATGAAAAACAGAACACTAAGAAGGTTTCCAAGGCTTTATATTAGACATCACACCAGAGCACTAATGTATGTCCACACTAGAGCTACTGTGACTAAGCAAGTATCACCCTTTTACTGCAGACCACAGTAGTTAAAATTAATGCTACAGTCGAAACAAAAATGAAGACAGGGAAATTAATAGTGACAAGTGACTCCATTTAACTTCTAGTGACAGTACCACCTCAGAGTTGACGTTGAGTCTACTGGATTGTTAGGAATATACTGATAACAAAAACCAAGCCCTAACCCCCCAAAAACCTAACTTGCAAGCTTTTAGAGAAAAATTGTCATTACTGACATTTAGCATAAATATCAGTATCACATATGCTGATATTGCACTCTTTATAGGGAAAGCTTAAGAAATGCTTGAAGAACAGTATAGTAATACAATATAGTGGTTTTATACATGTGTATATCTGCTTCTTCAGGCTTCTGTTCCCTCTTCAGTCAACTAAAAAACTGCATTTTAAAACACTGAGAATATTTTTCTCACCTTCCCCTGTAATACTTTTATCAGAAACCACCTACTGTTCTGCTCAAATGACAGATTATGCCAATTGTAACTAGCTCTACTACAAAAGTTATGACCTTTGTTCTTAGTAGTCAGCCTATATATAGGCCCAAACTTAGCAAAGTACCACATGCTAAGGTTTACTTGTTCCACTCTAATTAATTAAAAAGTTGAAGCTATTTAGGTGCTTAAGGTTAAGTACAACATAACAGCAAACAGAAGAATACATCTAAAAAAAAATACACACATTCATTTTCTTACTACATTAGATTTTTCAATTAAAAAGAAGTGTCATCGAAGATACAAAATTGTGTATTGCAAGAAGTGTCTTATTTGATATGTCATATAGAAGCTATTATCTTTTTTGAGAGTAATTTTTAAATTGCATTTTTTTAATCAACAGAAGTTACTTTAAAACAAAAATCTAAACCACATTCCAACACATTTACACATACTGCAGCTTTGGAATTTTCTCACATAATTTTGATTAACTACATTATTTTTCAGTTCCTAACAAATTTCAGTATTAGCTATAGGGCATTGAAGTGTGAGATTTTGCCTGAAAGAAACCTATATTTAAATGATTAACAAGGAAATGTATGCAATATGCAGACATTAATTTACTATGAGCTAGTGGAAAATTTTCAAAGATGCTAAACATCATAGAGCTTGAGCTTTTAAATGAGTTTGATGGTCAGTCATTAGACCTTTCAAAGTGAAAAATAAAAAAGTACACAGCATAGAAAGTTACCTGTCAATCTCTTCAAGGATATCAGCAATTGATATCAATGGCTTTCGCACATGTTGATGCAAATTGTGTTGTAGTAGTGGTAAGCACAGATTCCACTGGGTTGTACAAACAACCTGAATCACATTAGGATCTCCCAATTGAACTGCGTGTTTTAAGGTTAACTCAAGAGTTTTTATCAATTCTAGCTGAGCCTACACAAATGAAAAATTAATTAGCATATATCGCATTTAATCATTACAACTTTTTACACATACCTCCAAATTTTAATCTTAGGACTGTTTCCAACAGAAAGCAGTCCCTCAGTCAGCAGACTTCAGAAACATTTTTAATATATTTTTAAAAACAGTTTAACAGAAACTTTTTTTTTTTAAACAGGCATTGTTAACTAAGGAGTATTTCTTTTAGGTACTTCATGCTGCTATTACATATTTCAGGAAGAAGTCTTATCAGCTGTTCCCCTTTCTTATGATAAACAGAAATTGATAATTGTGAAATATTTGAGAATTCAGAAGGCTTAGTTTGTTGGGTTTTTTTTATACTAAGCTACAAATATAGTGTAGGACAGGGAAAAAAAATAATATTACGAATGGGATTTGCCATACTGTCAATTAAACTTGGTTCCTATTAAATCTGAAAGCAAATCCGTACCTGCAGTAACAGACACTTGCTAATTATTAAGTTTTTTAGAGGTTATGTGATTTAAAAAAAACACCAAACTCTCCAACTGCATACACTGTAGTAGGAATATTTAGAAATACCTAAACATCTAAATATCCTATTTTTTATTTAAGCAGTACTAGTAGTGTTTCATATTATGATGAATTTGTGACAATTTTTTTTCAAAAGATGAATGGAATTTCTGAACTCCAAAAAGAGAACAGTCATAGTTGGGAGTAAGTTTATGCACTAACACTATCAATTTCCATAAAGCATATTCATACTTCCCATTTTAGGAACTTCAGGTGCCTCTAATAGCTGTTCTAAACTGCTCATTGTAGGCACCTATCTAATCCCATTGATAATATGGGCAATTTAGGCTTCTACTTTTGATGGTCTGAATTACAAATAAGTCAGCTGACTATAGATATCAAAGAAAATCCTCCCTGGTGTGACAATTTACTGGGAATAATCTGCCTTTTTCTGATATAAGAATTTGTATGAGATCACCCATAACATGCAATAATAGTTGAGTTAGACTCAATGATCCTTATGGGTCTCTTTCAATTGAAGATACTCTATGAAAACACCTCCCATGAATGTAAGTATGAAACCAAGAGTGCTGCCTTTGCATGCCTCAATGGAATATATTATGAACCTTTATAGTCAGACAGAAGACTTAAGGGAGGAATGTTTATTTTTCCCCGTTTCCTTCTTGGCAGCCCAATTATAAAGAATATAGTTCTAAAAGAATTTCTGATCAGTAAAATGTAATTAAGACACACAAGTCCAATCCAATTTTCCATGTTTTACAAATTAAAATTTTACTTTTCTCTCACAGTTAATATTAAAGAACATACCTCAATGACTCCTCTGATGTAAGTCACAATTTTAGGGCCCATTTTTTTTATTTCATATTCACATTCCAGGCATTCTATTTCGATAAGTTTCCCTTGCTCCTATGAAGTATTAGTATACAAAATGCTAATTTTAATAATTGAATAGGAACACAATGAAGATTAAACCCATTACACTAATACAGCACTGTACTTTCTTACTGAAAATCCCACTATATTAGATAATTAAGTGAAACATAAAAAGGGAGAAGAATTTGTTGTTTGAACAGCAGTCACTTCTTAATTACACCAAAGCTGCAAAATAACTTTACCAGGATTTTAAAAGTTGTTCATTGCCAGGCTTTGCAATAAGAAAAAGTGTACACTTGAATTTTCCTATACTGTAATTTGATTTCATCTCTAGTGGATTCTTGCTCACTAATGTTATTAACAAGGTGCATGGCTGGAATAAACGAGAGCTAGCCAAGACAGAAAGGATTCATCTTGATGGGCACTCCAACTTTTCAGTGAAAAAAGAGTTTAGATTTTGAAGACCTCAGGAAAGATCTGGCTATTAAATCATACAGATTACATGTATGGATCATAGAATCACAGAATCATCTAAGATACTTTGTATTTGGTTTCATATGGTGCAGTAGTGAAAGCCAGGCAGCATCTCCATTCATCATCCATTATGAACTATTATCAAATCACTTATTATGACCTTTATGTTTATGTATGTAAATGTTAATTTAACATCCCTGTGATGGAAAAACAGATGAGATCTTGGAAAAACTCAGATGAATGTAAAAGTGCCACTATCATGTAATGACAAATACATAGAGAAAGGGAATTCATGTTATAGCTGAGAAATCTGACAGTATTTGGCAAAAGCCAAGGAACTGGAACCATGTAGATTTATTTCATTCTACCATGAAGAGGTCACTGTCAAAATGATGCTGGGCAATCTGAAGATGGCCACTTTAACACCACTAACTATAAGGGAGAAGAGAAGGCTGAAATAGAAGAAAGGCTTCTCTACTGCTGATGCAGCCTGGACACTTGCTATTACTGTCTATACTCAAACTAAATCCTGTGACTCTTTGATCTAGGGGATTTAAACACATCTTCCAGCGGAATGCTATGAAATTGTGTATGATTTCAGACTTGCAGGAATTTTCAGAAAAAATGGGCCTGAAGCAGACACCTGGAATAAAAAAAATTCAGTGAGGGTAAGCAAAATTTACATTACAAGTAACTCAAAGTAGGATCATTACAGTCGAATTTTGGAAATACATTTTGAAATTTATTTGGTGGTATTTGCCACTTACACTTCTTTACATGCACATTTCAGATAACTAAAATAGTAGTATTGTAGTAAAATGAGTAAAACTACTCAATGGGCATCACAACACAACCAGGCACCTTATCATACATTTTTGTATCTGAAAAACAAACTGATTTTCTGAATACAGTGATGAACAGTTCTGTTTGTCAATGGACGCACTTGTTTCAGCTAGGATAGTTTCTTCATAGTAGCTTGTATGGGGCTCTGGTTTTGGGTTTGTGCTGAAAACAGCATTAGTAACACAGGGATGTGTTAGTTATTGCTGAGCAGTGCTTGCACAGCATCAAGAGCTGTTCTGCTCCTCACCCTGCCCTGCCAGAAAGCAGGCTGGGAGTGCACAAGGACTTGGGGGCAGGGGGGACAGAGCCGGGACAGCTGACCTTAACTGACCAAAGGGATATTCCAGACCATATGACATCATGCTCAGCAATAAAACTGGGGAGGAATGTTAGTGGGAGGACCACTACTTGGGGACTGTCTGGGCATCGGTCAGGTGATGGTGAGGAGTTGTTTTCATTTGCATCGCTTATCTTTTCTTGGGGTTTATTTTCCTTTCTGTTATTTTTTTCCTCTTTTCCTTATAATATTCTTCTTATTATTGTTGTTGTAATTTCTTTTTAATTATTAAACTATTTTCATCACAACCCACAGGTTTTCTCACTTTTACCCTTCTGATTTGTTCCCGTATCCCACCAGGGATGAGTCAGTGAGCAGTTGTGTGGTGCTTAGTTGCTGGCTGGGGTTAAACCCCAGCAACAGAAGAAGGAACAGAAGAAACGACTCTCAGAGCCAGTTGTATGTAAGAATCATAAAGGGCATACACATTGAAAGATCAATTATTAGGGAGACCGCATGACATTTTAATCTAAGAATACTCCCACAGTAACATTATAATAAAAATACTACAGAAGAGTAAAAATTATAAAATGTTAGTAAATAACAAATCGAGTTAACAGTTTGCTGGAAAATCATTCCTACTAAAGAAAACTGGGAAATGTATAGGAAGAAATACTATCAGAAAAGATCTACACAAAGGAAAAGACTACAGAGTGTAGTTTGTGGCACGTCTCCGGATTTTCACTGCAATGATAACTACATTGCTTAAGTCCTACCTTCTAGAAAAGGTAACAACTTTGAGGCTTTTTTTAATTTGCAAGCTTTCTTGAACCCTTCCTTCCATCAGTCCCCTAATCATGCTCCGGACAAATGCTGTTTTCTCCTCATCAAAATTCAAATTCATATATTGTTCTGCAAGGTTGATACTGTACTCATAAAGACTAAAGTGAATGGATGTAACATTAACTACTTTTTGAGTACATCTTGATGACCAATTACAATCTCAGTGGGTAAACTGGTGTCCAATCTTCAAAACCTGCAGGCAGCATTTAACTTCCAAACTGTTCCACAGACCACAGATAACATTTAGAAAACACAGGCAAAAATTTACAGTTAACATCTATTTGCCAAAACTAATTACCCTACTGTACCTACACCCTACAAACAAAACAAAATGGTAATATTAATACTCACAGTAATCCCAGCTCTCTTCAGATCAAGTATACAATGATATGCAACATCAATGCAGTTTACTTTCATAGAAAAACGAGCTAATTCCAGAATCAAAGGAATCCTTCAAAAATAGAAAAACATCACTTCAGACAATCTGATACTGCTTTTTTATGGAATTATAGCAACAGTATATGAAAATAACCGTGCAATGTATTTGAAAATCTTGAAGTCATCTGAATATTAGATGATGTAATTATACTAGCGATGCTCACAGTTAACAAGGAAAAAGATTTAAATTGGCTACATGAAAGAAACAAAACTTCATCTGTTTATGGGAAATTAGTATACTTCTGTACTCTTGCAGAAACTGTTCCTGAAGAACATAAAAAATACAGAACAAAATGTATGCAGCACAAAGACGGTTAAATAGCAAACAAAGACTGCAGGTAGTTCTGGAAATACAATGCTTGACAAAACAGTCAAGCCCATCAGTCAATTATTTAGGAACTAAGAAAACAGAAGACACACAGTAGGAGACTGATTCTAAATGTCTGGATCTCTGTAAGTAACCAAATGAGCATAGTGTACTGTCTGGGATAGGAGAAGTAATGAGATACCTGAATATTGTCAAAGAAGATTGACCTTAACAAGTAAAAACGTAGTATTCCTTCCATATGTAACATCTGTGATATAACTACTGGAATGGAGAGTTCAGTTTAGTCTGCATTTCAAAATGATGCTGGAAGAATTGTGATGGACCCCAAGAAAAGCTAAAAATGAATTTAAAATTATATAAAATGATATAAAGTGTCAATTCTTAGACCTTTTTAAAATCTCATTTTATCAAAAGCAGGATCAGCTTCAGTATCAACTTTCACAGGACTATGACAAGTAAAACTCACTTCACACTGAGAACAGATGCTGGAGGTACATCGTATTGTTTCAAAAGTACATATAGAGAATTCAGATTTGCGATGGCATCACTGGGAAATTCATTTGTGTCCCACTGCCTGGAATATATTAGGAATTGATCATAATTTTTCACAAGAAATATTATTGCATTAAAATTTTGAAATAACTCTCCTAACTTTAGAATGGATGGCTCTTAGTCCAATGTATCACTTGGATTTTGAAATACCAAAGAAAAAAAAAGAAAAAAATCAAGTCAACAAAACCTACTTCAGTATGTCAAGTAAGTTACTCAAGAGACAGCTTGACATGAATCACAAAGAATGCTCCAGCATAAGAATTAGTGTTTCAGATAGTAAATTTTATTCCAGAAGCAAAGAAAAATGCTGTGCAAAACTGATTTCTTACAATGTCAACATAAATTAATCCATTGTTACTAAGAAAAGAATTAATAATTTTAAAATAGGGAAGTGTTGAGACACTAAAACAAAATTAAATGAGGTTTTGTTATGAAGTCTGATCTTCAAAATTATTTTATGCCTTTAAAATTTAAAAAGTTTAAAAAGTGTTATGCTTCCCATCCTTGCAAATCATGCATTATATTTTAGGTGTGATTTCCCCACTTCATCTTTACTCTCTTACACATGACTTGTGTACCAAACCACAATCTGATGGATACAAAAATGTTAGTCTCTTAAATTCTTTCATCTGAGAATATTAATACAACACTCTACTCCCTACATTCCTAAAGAACTATCTCACTTTTTAGCTGGGCTGTTCTCTAGACAGGTCTGACAGTTACTACCCAAGCCATCATTATAATTTTCCTTTTGAGGAACTAATCTGTGCAGTAGATTTTTGTACTGGCATATGAGATACAGGAACTTGACCCCACCTCTGTAATATCAAGCATCAAAGTACAAGTGGAAGGACACTTTTTAATACTTACAGTTTTAGCGTCTGCATTTTATAAATAAGTGAAAAATGGATGGAGTTTTGTATTTCTTTCTCTATCTGGGAAATATCCATTAGTTTGTGATATACCTACAAATAACAATTTAACTATTAATTGACTAAATAAGCAAACAAAGGACAGACACTCAACAGGGCTAAAATAAAGCAGGTATGTTGACTGCAGGCTTTATTATGGACTTTAAGGGCAGGCTACTATGATAATCTATGTTGTTCTCATCACAAAGATCACCTAGTAGACCTATACTTATCTTCATGCAGTCAGGATCAGAAGAAGTAGCAGAAATCTACATGTGGAAGGATATCTGAATTAGAATTCTAATTAATGCATTTTTAATAACACCTTTTGATAGCACTGTTCTGAAATCATCTCATCCAGCTACGAGAAATGAGCCCTATTCAAATTTATCTGTAACTATAAATTATATGTAACAAAAACTGTTATGAAGAAATGACAATAAACTGTAGTTACTTCAATTTAACTGTAGTTACACATTAAGCACGTGCATATTATTTCTTCTGACTCTCTCACACTGACTACCCATAGCAGTCAATACTGATTACCTAAACTGTACTGGAACAGTAAGTTTTGCAGGACTTAAGTATGCTGTTACTATAGCACTCAATAGTGTGGATCATAATTCTGTAGCCCTGCTGAGACACATAGCCCAAGTACAATTTTATACCTCCTTTATCCTTCTATTTAAGGCCACTATCAAATAGGTTTGCTCAATATTGCATCTAAAAAATACAAAAGTAATTTTGAGCTTGCCTAGATGTTACTGCTTCATTAATACTGCACCACTGGAAGGTTGTATATTGGTTGTCTTAATTCAAATGTTAGAGAACTTTATAATATAAACATACACTCTTGAAAGGCAGTGATTTGGAAGCAGACAGAAAAGGACACCAGTGAGTGTAGCAGAATGAAAGAAAATACAACTGCATGCAACTTCCAAGTTTTGCCTGTTTCTGCTTTTGCCACATTTGTCTTCACCCTCTTATTTCCCAAATTAATAGTTTGCATTTCTTGCATGCCCTTGTCATATGCTCCAATTCCCAGAACTTTTTATAGGGTTCAAGTTGGGTCATTTAAGTATTTATCAGCACAAGAAAAATCAACAGATGCTAGATATGATCTCAGTGGCATAAGGCACTTAATTAAGTTGCACCCACTACATCTTCTGTGTTAACAGTAATTATTCCCAAATATTTAGGGTTAGCAACAGTTATCCTGATGATACTTCATTGTATTAAACCAACATGGAGCAGTAGGGAGCTCTTCAGCTTATAGTACCAAAAATATACAAATTGTAAAAATCTCTGCATGTCTACTGTATTGTCTGGTAGTTCACAAAATTTAAACGAAGGAAACAATATATTTAACAAACATAACTATGATCTTATGAAATGTAGAGACAGATCCTGTCTTACAGGGAGTTTAAAGCATTTTACAGCATTACCATTAGAGAAAATATTTGAGAGTATTTATCTGGAATGTTTTCCTTAATAAAGATTGCTGCAGTAGATGAAAACTCTTTTGCTTCTTCCAGTTTTGAGGCATCAAGGAAGCACTCAAGTAAATTTCTGCAGATCAAATAAACATTTGTATTAAGTATTTATTAACACTTCTTGAAATAATTCTTAACTCATATTTTTTCAAGAGACTCTTTATATTCAAGGTACCACTCTTAAATGCAGTACAAGCCATTAGTGTTACAAAAGACTGACTCAACATGAAAGTTGTACATCTTTGTTTCTTCCGGAGATACACAGCTGTTAACGTACATTTATTGCAGATCACAAAAATAATCTTGGAAAAGGAAATTTTTTTGCTAACTTTTCTCAACAGAACACCTGGAATTAAAACAATTAATTATTTAAAGTTGTAAGAGAAAAACATTTATGTGAGATGGATTCTAAGATTCTCCCTCAACTACTGGAAAGGCTAGTATTTCAAAGCCAACTAGCAAAAGAAAACTATTCACGTTGGGAACTGCAAGATAGATACTGGATTTTTCAACACTTTATCTGATTTAACTGAAAAAGAGCCTGTGATTCCATGAAATAAATTAACAACCACAGTAATAATAATAAAAATTATTCAAAAATAAATAAAAATGTAAGAAAAAACAAATGCCACCGTTAGTTTTATAACACGAATATACTGTGTGCACTTGCTAGTTCTCATCAATACCTCATCAAGAGTATGTTTGGGGCAAAAAACTGCACGCATGTTATTCTAGATAACAAAACATTCCAAAGGGTATGCTAAAGGTTATTTAATTTCTTATTTCCTTTCCATTTCAGCTTATAAAGAAAATGCTGCACAGCAATAAACCATCAGTCATAGATCAAAGAAACAGAAAAGTTCACAAAGAGAAAGGAAAAAACTGTGGTAGAACTGTAACAGGAACTGGGAACAGTCTGTAGAATAGCAGACAAAAACACCTCTGAGAAAAGGCTGACCTTGAAAAATTACACAGACGCTATTCTTTTTGCACATAAAACTGTTTTTCTCAGTAGAAGTATCTCAAGGTTTATGCTCCACCTTTACTCAGGAAATGTAAGAATGGTAATACATGAATACTGACACTGCATTTATTACCAATTATTATCAGATTATTACCAAATGATTGGTAATAGTGTAAATGTGCATAATAGTACCAATAGCACATTGGGTTGATTGTGGGGTTTTTTTTGACTTCCATTTTAATCTTGCTTAGGAAAAAAACATTCCCTGCAGTTTTAAAAGTAAAATTACCAACAACAAATTAATTTACTAGCAGGATCAGGTATTATAAAAATATCGATTTTCTAACTTTCTGTATTCCTTATAATCTTAAAATTAGAAGATGAGAGCTGAGACTCAATGGCACCTTTGCCTCAGTCTTCACCAGAAAGTTCTCCCAGGCCCTGTGCCTGGTGAAAACATTCAAAAAATTCTGTAATGCAGATGTACTGAAAAGGACCTGGAGGTCCTGGTGGACAGCCAACTGAACACCAGCCAGCAGTGTGCTGTGGAACCAAAGGTAGCCAGCAGCATCCTGGTTTGTATTAACAGAAGCACAGACAGTAGGTCACAGAGGCATACAGGGAGGCAGATCACTGAAAAGATGGACCTGTTGAAGGATAACTCAGAAAATTAGAAATGGTCTGATTGGTTTGTGCAAGATACACTTTGTATATGTTAAGTTGACAAGTTTAGACTGCAATCAAAGTATATAGCCATTCTTTGAGCAAGGACACGCTGAAATAATTAGGCTTTGACGTAACAGTTAATAAGGATACTTTGAGGATGCATCGCCAACTTGGCAAGAAGACTCAAGGTCCATGTATCCTTAACTGAACTACACCCATAGTATTAAAAATCACACCCCTAGGTCAAAAAGACCCTTGCCCAGGTGAAAACCCGTCTCCTGAGCACGCGTGATGGTAGAAATAGTTGTGTAACCACATTATAATTACATGTAAATTACTAACTAATCAGTGTAAAGAGGATAGATTTGGAAACTTACTAACTCTGTATAAATATATGATGGAAAAGTCCCATTTGGTGGGCTTGCTTAGTGGAGTAACACCCAGCCCCCAGCTTTGCGCAAACCTGAAATAAATAAGCAATGTCGCCCTGAGTGTGTGCAAATTGACTGATTGCACACCAGGCCATGAATCTGCTTTTCGGACAACAGACCCAGGCTCCTCACTAAAGTGCACAGCAGGAAGACAAGTGAAAGTGAGTGTAAACCGAAACAAGACATGTTTGGAGTGGTAATAAAGAGAAACTTTCTCCCTACAAGGACAGTCAAATTAAGTTGCTGCTGTTCAGAGAGGCCGTGCAGTCTCCATCCTTGACTGCTTCCAGACCTGACTGGATGAAGTCCTAAGTCTGACCCCACAGGTGACCCAGCTGTGAGCAGGAGCTTGGATTAGCCATCTCATGAGGTCCCTTCCCACCCGAATTGCCTTGCAAGCCTAAAGTATACGCTGTATCTCTACACATCATCTGTCAGGATTATTCCAGACGTCATCTGTCAGGTTTGGTTTTTTTGAAGCAACACAGCACCTATGTAATGAACTCGTCTTAAAACTTTTGGAATAGCTTGTGAAAATGATACCTTTACCTTTGGTTCAGTTCCATTATGTATTCTAAGTCTCAAAGCCTCCCATTAACAATTATTTTCTGCTCAACCAACATAACTTTTCTTGAGATTTATTTTTACGGAGGTTTGGATATTACTTGTTGTTCCTTTCACTGAAATTAAATAACTGAAGATGGAAAAAAATCTGTCTGCGTGTTGACTAGGCTGCTTTCTAACATTATTTTCCATAATGACCATAGACTTACAAGTATCTTAGCCTACATGTGCTGCTCGAACCAGAAACATCCGTCCTCACTAGCAAAGACTTGAAATTATCTAACAGATAGCTCTTTCTCTTAAAATGTATTATCTCAGTAAAATATGAACTGCAATCAGAGATTGCAAATCAGTTCAGATGCTTTAAAATCTCTCCTTTAGATTTATTTTAGAAAAACTTAACGTACAAAATAGAAATAGTGTGGCCAGCAGAACTAAAGAAGTAAAATACACATTATTAAAGACTACCTCAGGTGGCAGCCACATGTAGAAGAGGACTACAGAATGCCCACATGAAAAAAACACAATTAAGCTTACATCATGAGTTCCGCTCTCCATTCACAGTCTTGCTCTTCAGTTTGGTTTAATGCTTTAACAATCTGAGAAAGGCTGGGAACAAGACAATGGCGAAATCCAGGCTTAAGATACGGCCTCACAAGTTCCCAATAAAGAACTGAGGCATTGTATATCAAAAAATAATATCTGAAAAACAAGAATCACTAATTTAGTATTTCATGAACTTAGATAAACATAAAATTACATACAGAGTATTTTAAGGCACTTCTAAGAAGCAAAAATTGGAACTTTTCCTATGTGTTTTGATAAGAAGCAATCCTGAATTAAAAACTGAGAACAAGTACAGCACAATAATATAACTTTTGCAACTACACTCTACCCAGTAGTTAACAACTTACAATAAGCTAACATGGTGCTCTCCTTCTACAGAGCATAAACATAAAAGGGAAAGAAATGCTCAGAGGTATCTACAAGCCCTAAACAGCCCGATTCATCCTATTTAAGACTGTATGGTATTCTTACATTGTTGCAGCATGCACAGCAGTTACAGAAGTGCAGTAATAAAATGGAAGGAAAATCCACAGAAGCAAAAAAACCCCAACCAAACAACAAAACTTCACGCTACCTAGTGAAAATCTGAGACAAACTATGAAAACCTAACTCAGTAAATTTTTTTTCTGAGATTTAAAGAGTTAATCCTATCAATACAGCCTACCTTTGATCATGGATGGCAAAATCTATAGCCTTCATAAAACACATCACAAACTTTTCAAACTCCTCCTACAACAGAACAAAAAAAAGTTAACAACTTGAATATGGCTTCTATAAATCAGTACATTGTTTTCCTATTCCAGTATGTTCACATGTCCTAATTTTTGTTTTCAAATGAATCTCAAATAAAATGTGCTGCCATAATAAGTTGCTGCCATACAAACAGAATAACTAAAAATCTGTAGCACTGCCTATTACTATGTTTTCCCCATTTCAAATTTTCAGGCTATATTTTCAGTTTCATTAGTTTCCGCCAAACTTTAATTATCAGGACTGAAATTTTCTAAAATTGCAAAGCTGTGTACTTTTTAAGCTCTTAGCAAAAAAAGCTCAGAAATGTCCAAGAGCAAAGCCAGGAAAGAGAAATAATATTGGTTTGTCGCATCAAAAAACTTGAGGTATTATTTTCTTCAGAAAAGCTCCAACAAGAAGTTGACAACTGAATGGTGTGTCAGGCATGCTCTTTTTATCATTAAAGCAGCTGGGAAGTAGCTTTTCAGAGGGGGACCTGGGGGTCCTAGTGGACATCAACACCCCAGCAGCATGCCCCTGCTGCAAAGGCAGTTAACCGTGTCCTGGGCTGCTTTAGAAGTGTTGCCAGCAGGTTGACGGATCCTTCCAGATCTCTACTCAGCACTGGTGAAGCCACACCTGGAGTAGTGCCCAGTTCTGGGCTCTCCAGTACAAGAGAGACATGGACACTGTGAGAGAGTCCAAACAAAGGGCCAAAAAGATGATAAAGGGACTGGAGCATCTCTCATGTAAGAAAAGGCTGAGAGAGCTGAGACTGTTTAGAGTGGAAAAGGCGGCTCGGGGGGATCTCATAAGTTCGTGCAAGTACCTGAAGGGAGGGTGTAAAGAAGATGGATCATAAAAAGGGATTTTTGAAAGCCTAAGAGAAAGATGCAGAGGTAGTGGCAAAGTGGAGGTGGAACTGGATGAGCAGGAACAGAATGACACCAAAGGCCTCTCTAAGAGGAGAATAACTAAAAACTGCAAGAGAGTTGGGACTGATTTACTGGACTCTGAGACTGGCATAAGAAAGCTACTGAGCAATGAGTGGGAACTGCCTAGATAAAGAGAAAACCAGGATTAAGAGCCTGGGAGGTTTTAGATAGTAACATACAAAAGTTGTACTTGGCCCTTAAGAACATAAGCATCTTAATCGGCTAACAAGGATTCCTTAGGACAGAAATCAAAATAAGGACAAATTTATCTTTTCTAAGTGCATAATGATTACTAGTCATAGAGGATGAGATGCTGTGCCACTCCTATTGTCATAAATGATCTAGGAACACAGCAGTGGAAGAAATTTTACAACTGATACAATATGCATCTTAAAAGCATATTACAATACACAGCACAAGGAACCAAGTTAGGATTGCACGTAGGAGGATGGTTCTTAACTTCTAAGAAGTTAGCAAAAGTCAAGAAGAAAACAGCAAAATCTAGAAAACATCACAGAATAGGTTGTTTAATTTAGAAACATAAAAGGCTAACTGGACATTAGAAAACACTTTTCAAATATGTATGAAGATTTAAAGGTGATCAGTTATTCTGCACATGCATTCAGAGAAGGCAGAGAAAGCACAGATAACATAACATGGGAAAGATTCTAGCTTGAAAGTTAATTCAAACGCATTATTCAAAGAAACTACAGAACATCTGGCAGGAAAATTTGTGAACACAAATAACACAAACATCTGTTAAGGCCATTTTCAGGGGTCAGGTATCATTGACAAATTGTCAAAACTGACCACAGTATGAGGACAAGTGAAATACTTAAGAGATAAAACAGATCCCACTCCATTTTAAATTCAGCAGAAGTAAGAACTCTTCATCACCTACAGATAGTATCACCGAATAGTAACACACAGAAGCTTTTAGAAGCATAAGTATCCCACTGAGTTGCTACCAGAAAGCTTCATCTCTCATTTCAAAAATCTGCATCCAAAGTGCTACGTGGAAAGGTTACTGATCCAGTGGTGGAAGAACACTGCCACAGAAGAGAAATGAACTGTACAACCTCTCTGAGGGCCCCTTTACTCCTGCATTTCCCACAAGTCTGTGAAATGCTTAGCATGATCCTGAATAAAACTGGCAATTGTTTTACCAGTTACAGCTAAATTTGGTCTAAAAGTATCATATTGATGTAAAAAGTGAAAAGGTTGACTTTAAAACAATCAACCATCTGAAAAATTTTGCAAGCATTCTTTTGTTTTCCTCCCCAAAGTATTAGCAATATTAGTTTAATTCAGTTCGTAGCTTTTGTTTACTCCCAAACTACCCATTAATGTATTTTCCTTCAATTTTTCCAACAGTCCTGATAACCCTTTTCTTTTTTAATAACAGAAAGCAATACATAAAAACCTAGAAAGAAATACTCTTAAAAACTGGATTAATGTAATGCAAACTTTGTAATTTCTCACCAAATTATCTGTAGAGAGTGGAGTGTGCAACTGGCCTTGGCACAAATATGCTCTGCCAAGAAACTGGTTCATAGGAAATCTTCCTTTAAAATACATCTGTAGACAGTCACTGCTCATTTCTCGATATCCTAGCTAATACCAAAAAAAGCATTTTAGTATTTAAAAAATGCAACAAATACTTAATCAAGAATTGTCACTTTTTAAAAATGCATGCCTACTCAAAGATTAACATCTAACTGCATACCAATATGCAAACAATATTCCGTAAAGGTGCACATCAGATCTGCTACAAAACCATTAAGATTTACTAAAATTTAAAGGTAGACTTTCATCATTCCAAATGTTTAGAAAAATAGCTCTTTTATTTAACAAAGCTCCTGAGTCAGTCATAGAATTCCTTACAGTATACAAAAATTGTTTCATTTTTTAACAGCCATTAACAGAATTGTTAACATAAAGGCAATATTCTTAGTAATTGGGGTTTTTTTTAAAGGATGGGTATTAGCCTGCAGGATTTTGTATGGATGTCAGTGTTGCACCTGCATTTTCAGATGACAGATAGAATTTGAGTGGCTTGCAGCTTGGGGAAAAAAAGTAATTGTTTTATTAGATATTCTCTCTGCTTGAAATCCAATCACTTGTATCCATGGACTGAAAACTTAAAAATCCTTCAAAACTTAGAACCTCTACCACATTTTATAGAAGTCTGCTCAATTAGCAATAATCTTTCATAATAAGAATGTTACCTTTTCTTCTTCTGCCCAGTAGGGACTGTTCACAAACACATTTTCTGCAGTCATAACCACACTGCTAACATTAGTTCTCCATAAAGAGAAAAAACAGACATGGCAAACTATTTTATATTACTATGGTATACCTTCCATATTTTGGTCTAATTACAAACTTAACAAGCCATAGTTTGCTGATTATAAAGAAGTGATAATTTAAAGGTCAAGTTTTAACTGAAAATGCATGTGTAAACAACTGTTCTCCCAAAACAGAAGTGTAATACTTTTCACAGGTATTTCTGAGAGTATTTGCAAGTAGTAACTTTAACTGTAAATACAGTATGTCATATAAATGGTTTTATTCAATACAGATAAACTGCCTAAATTACAAACCTGAAATGCTTGTTCAGCACATAAAACGTGTAAGTCAGTGCTGAAGATATCTGATGAATCAAGTGCAGATTTTCCTTGACTGGCTGATTTGATCAACTCATAAGCATTCTTCAAAGCCTGAACATCTGAAATAAAAAAGAAATACAAGAATGTAACAGATAATTCATGCTTCAAGGTGGACTAATACAACTGCCTTATTTCAAATTAACTACCTGGCATCCTGCTTCTCCTTTACAGAAAAAAATTACAAACGTTTAAGGAAAACAGTATCAAACAAATGTCCTTCAAAGTCAGCCACAGTTGCCAGATGCAGCATTAACAACTGACTTTCAGAGCTGGCAATTTGAGAGGCAATTTGCAATCACTGATGTTAGCACACAAGAAAGGGAACCACGCTGAAGGCCCGATTCACAACCCCCTGAACTCGACAGTACGCTTCTGTTGCCACAGAAATTACGTATCAGATCATTAAATCTATTATATGAAGTAAACTCAACTTGAAGAAAATTAGATTAAATTAAGGACACTGTAGCTGTTAGTTCTTTTCATAGCCGAAAAGCACGCTTGAAGCATTCAGAGAAATAACGTTTTCCATATATATTCAGAAAAACAGATTAAGATCGAGCCGTTTCGGTGTTTAAAGTGCGATTTTGGTTTCACGTAAGACAGGCAGAATCCTGTCGCCGCCTGCCACCCCCTCACCTCCGCCGCGCTCTGCCGCAAAGAGCCGCTCCCTCACGACCGCGTCCATGTCGCCGCCGCCCGCCGCGCCTCCCCTC
>JAVJGI010000065.1:53997907-54025728 GCA_035590275.1 Ibycter americanus
TTGTTAAATTTCATGGCACTGATGATTGCCCAATGCTCCAGTCTAACTGCATCCCTCCAACAAGGCCTCTTGTCCCTGCAGAGTCAACAGCACCTTCCAGTTTAGCATCATCAGCAAAACTTGCTAACGGTACAGTCAACTCCTGCATCCAGATCAGTGATAAAAATATTGCACAGCACTAGCTCTAGGATTGAGCCCTGTGGAACACCATTGGTGAGTGGTCACTAGCTAGATGTAGCCCCATTTACTACAACCCTTTCAGTCCTGCCATCCATCCAGTTCTTCACCCAGCGCATCCTGCAGCTGGACAACTTGTCCAGAAGGATGCTGTGAGGGACAGTATCAAAAGCCTGGCTAAAATCGAGAAAACTGACAACTACCACCTTACCTTCCTTCATCCATGAGGCGGGTGACCTGGTAGCAGGATGTCAAATTAGTTAAACAGGACTTCCCCTTTGTGAACCCATGTTGGCTGTGCCTGATGATTGCATTGTTCTTTAAATGCCTTTCAATAGCATCCAGTATGATCTCCGTAACTTTTCCATGAATGTGTGCCATCTTTTGACTAAGTTGCACTTTTGGTCCTGGAGTGTAGTGTCGGTAGCCATTTCTTCTGTAATTATGTCAGAAGTGTTCTCCCTCTTTTTTGCTATACTTGTATTTTTGAGACTGTCGAAAAGTTGAAGTGCTTTAATGCAGTTTCTGAATAGTAATGCAAGCAGAACTACATAAGGAAATGTGGTTTCTAATTTTTTTCAAGTAATATGGCTTATCCATATTTTATTAATTATCCAGTTGACACACTTGGACTGCAGGTATTCTTATCTGCATGACTCCTTCACACTTGATTCACTGTGGCTTTGCAAAACTTCATATGAAGTATGTTGGAAGTGCTTTCCATCTGCCTTCATTCCTTCAGCTTAACTTTGGGACTTTATGTTTTGGTCCACTCTATCAATTAGAAAGGATCCAGACTGTTCCTTGTGATTGTACCTTAATAGTCACTATTCTCTTTAATCTGCTTTGCTGATAGTGGTCTTACTGTCCTTTAAAAGCATTTTGAGAGCAAAGATTTTCCCAAGAAATATTCCCTAGCTTATTGACTTGGGTGAAGTGCCAGCCTTACATATGTTGTATCTTACCTGAGTAGTGCTGTGGCTGCCTCTTTTTTCCCCAATGCCTATTTATCCTGTAGGAGGGTGACTTCCTGTTCATATGTCCATAATCCCCCTTCTGCTGCCCCTAGTTCAGCAATGTGCAAAAATACCTGACTTAGAGGTGTTGTAAAAGCTGTGTTTCTCATCTTTCCTAACAGTTAAGCTTTCTGTGCTACTACAGACAGGAAAGCTCTCTAGCTGTATCTGATGAAGCAAGGCAAAGGAGATTGTTTTTAAAACTAGTACTTTTACATCCTGTGAGTAAATGGGAGCTGTATGGGTCCTTCTAGTGTCCTTCAGTTTGGTCCTCTAGATTCCCAGAGTCAAAGGTCTGTGACATGGCATATTGCCTTATATACCTTAGGGATGCTTAGTGCTGCTCAGATATTATTGGTTCTCTATTTTGGTGACTTGAAAGCTAGCTTCTCATCCCCGGTCACTGAGAAGTGTGTTTTGTGAGCTTTAGCCTTGGAAAGGGAGGAAGTGTTACCCAAATCCAAGGGCTTAAAACACTAAAAGCTGCATTTTTTTTTCTTTCTTTCTTCAACCACAGATCTCTCTTGCTATAACCAAAGATTAAGAAATGAGTCTATCCGTTGTTGGAGCAACATCCCATTTATCACCATGCCGCTCAGCCGTGCACATGGAAAATCGTTTGCACACCGCAGTGAGCTGAAGCATGCAAAGCGGATTGTAGTGAAGCTAGGTAGTGCCGTTGTGACTCGAGGGGATGAGTGCGGCTTGGCCCTTGGGAGGCTGGCATCTATTGTAGAGCAGGTAATTCTGTGACTGAAGTGGAATGTTTGTTTTAACTCAGATACTCGGTGGTTGCTGAATGGCACAGAAGATTGTAGGAAAAACTCATCAAACAGTGATGGCTCTTCAAAGCAATGTGTTGGCCTTTCCCTTTTTCCATCCCCTTGTGCTGTGGTAGCATAAACTATGTAACTCAGTAAATCGGTGTTTGAAGGTGTGGTGGGTTGACCTAGACTAGTAGCTAAGCACACAGATGCTTGTTCACTGCCCACACCTCCACCCCACCACCAGTCAGACTGGAAAGAAAATAGGAAGAGCAAAAGTAAGAAAACCCCTGGGTTGAAATAAATGACAATTTGATAAGTGAAGGAAAGGGGAAAAGAAACGAGATGTTAAGGCAATTGCTCATGACCTTGCACAAGCAGACCAGTGCCCAGCTAGTCACTGAGTGATGGCCACCTTGGAAGACAGCCCACTGCCCTTTCCTATTCTGCTACCCCAGTGTTATTGCTGAGCATGACATCGTGTGGTATGGAACGTCCTTTTGGCCAGTTTGTGTCAGCTGTCCCAAATGTGTCCTCTCCAAACTTCTTGCCCAGCCCCTAGTCTACCTGCTGTGATGGCACACAGTGGGGAAAAATAAAGCTTTGATGCTGTGCAAGCACTATTGAGCAATAGGCAAAATATTGGAATGTTATAAACACTGTTTTAGTCCTGATACTTAAAACACAGTACCATATGGGCCCCTGTGAAGAAAGTTAACTCTGTCTCAGCCAGACCCAATATAGAGGGAGACATTTGCACAGTGAGATTTTTATGCAATAGGTAAGACATGACTGAGCCATTAATTGGATCTAATGGGAAAGTGGCACTGAAGTTTGTGAGGTCTGCAGAAAGAGTAGACCCTTCTTGATTACCTGAGCATTTGCAGATTTCCTCCAGGAGAAAGCTTGAAACCATGTTACTTGTAGGAAAAATTGATGGGATCATCTCATGGATTGGTTCTCCAACATGAAATTATGACTTCGCGGGGGATTGGACATGTCTTTTCTGGGAAGTAAAGTTGACGTAAGAAATTAAATTCACATAAGGCATTGAGTTTTAGAGCTTTGAAAGGAATCTGGCCAGATGTGTGTAAGGAAGAAGTAATTAAAAGCTGTACTATCAGAGTTAGCTTCTTCACTTCTAGAATTCGAAGTTACTGTATAATGGCAACTTTGGGAATGGATGATGAATAAGGCTGGTGGAAGATACAGCTGCTGGTTTACAGCTTTTTCATATCTTATCTTATCTGTAGCAATGGAGGTGGAGGGAAGAGGGGTATAGAAATGTTACCATGTAATATGTATTGTGAAAATTCAAGCATGACTGTCATAAAAACTGGTATTGTGAAAAGAAAGTGTAGCAGAAGCTATAGATTGCATGCAGTCCTTTGCATAGCTCCTAACTGGCTAGTAAGGTGTGCAGGAGTGTCTTAGGGGGTGATTGCCTTGCTTTGCACATCAATGGATAAAGCAAAATACTTGTGTCAGCAAGAACTGGTGAACATAAGGTTATCTAAAATAGCCAGAACTGTCATGCTAGCAGTGATTATACTCCAAGCCTTGTTTCTTAAGTTCTGTACTTACAGGTGTCAATGCTGCAAAATCAGGGAAGAGAGATGATGATTGTCACCAGTGGTGCTGTAGCTTTTGGAAAGCAACGGTTGCGTCATGAGATCTTGCTTTCTCAGAGTGTGAGGCAAGCGCTTCATTCAGGCCAGAGTCAGCTAAAAGATATGGTGAGTGGCTGGCAGCACTCACTCTTCTCCTTGAGTGTTAGGTAGTACCTGCTCAAGTCACTGCCTGACAGCTGTTCTTTATCTTTGTAGGCTGTTCCAGTTTTGGAGGCCCGAGCTTGTGCAGCAGCTGGCCAGAGTGGACTAATGGCTCTGTATGAGGCCATGTTTACGCAGTACAGCATCTGTGCAGCTCAAGTAAGGGATTCCTTCTTTCCTAGACTGACTTACTACTTCAGTCAGTGATGGAATCGTTCTTGGATTTTTTCCATGTTTTGTATGTTGCTGTCTTTACTGTAGTCTTGCATTTCTGTTGCCACCTACTTTTGGGGCTTATTATTGTAGCATAAATGGTAGTGTGGTATTTCTGAAATGGAGTTATTTATTGTCTAGGTGAAGCAAATATGTTTCTTCTTTCTGGAATTCGTGTGTGTCCTGCTCTTATGTACAGGGGAGGGGGATGTCTGTTAAGGTCTCTTCACAAAAGCTAAATTTGGTGATCCAAAGTGAGGGTTTAAAAATCACAAGTGGCTGAACTGCCGCACATTTTGTAAAGCTGACAAAAGTGCATATCCACACTTCAGAACTTGCTCTCTGTCTGTTCCTCAAAGCTTTCCAACTTGTGGGTGATGGCATCCCTAGCCTGGGTCTTCTAATACCAAATGCTGCAACTGTATTAACTGAACTACTTTTAAACAGGCTTTGCTTATCTTAAATGCTCTGAGAATACAGAATTCTGTCAGCTGTAAGACCTTATTTGTTTAGATACTTTTAATGAATTTAGAGCCTAACATGAAGCCTCGCTTGGAGGAACTTCTTCCTGTAATACCATATAGCTGATATCACTAAAATGTTTACAGTATAGCTAACAGTCACTGTAAGTTGTGCTGCTTCAAGTCTGTAGACAACTGTCATTCCTTTGATTTAAAAGAATTAATGGCCCATGCTGAAAATGACACTGTACACATTGATTCCAAGTGCTGTTGTAACATTGTCTGGTGCAGTTGTTTGTTTAGTTTTCAAATGTTCAATGGCAGAGTAAAAATGAAAAAAATGTCTCTTGAGAGCAGACATTGAGGTCCTTTTGGCTTAAAATACCAGAAAGAAGGGGATGGCATCTGCATGCAGGAGGCTTTAAGACCAAGATTCTTTCAGAAAAGTGAGTTCTATAGCTGAAGAGAAATCTTGAGACAAGGAACCTCTTCTGCTTGTGACAGTAGAAACATCACACTGGGAGGGAAGATAGGAAAGGCAGTGTCTCGAGTAACCTGTTGAATTGTTTAGGGTCTCAGTAGTTATAATCAGCATCTGTGTTCTGCGTATGTTTTCTTTTTCCAAGTTGATTCCTGGAGCCTGTAATCTGTCAGCTTGAGAAAGGCCATTATAGGCTCCAGTGCAAGTTAAGGTATATGAACCTGAAAATGTTGTGGAAAGAATATTTCTCATTTTTTTTTCTTAATTCTTTAAATGTGGCTTATGTTGTAATTCAGTGACCTAACGAGCATGACTGATCTGTTAGGATCTGTTAATACATATGGTTGTGATGATGTTCTCAGGAAAAGTGTTAGGCTAAGTATATATTAATTTTTTTCCCTTTTTAGATTTTAGTCACCAACCTGGATTTCCATGATGAACAGAAGCGTCGGAACTTAAATGGAACATTGCATGAGCTTTTAAGAATGAATATTGTCCCTATAATTAACACTAATGATGCTGTTGTTCCACCTCCAGAGCCGAACAGTGATCTGCAGGGGGTAAATGTGGGTAAAGTATTGTAGGGGGGTGGATCATACTTGTAAATGGTACAGCACTAATGTATACTTTACTAATGCTATAATATGGGACCCCTGAAGCCTGCAGCAGGGAAACATACAAAATTAGTAATGTGGGTGGAGAGTACTGGAAGACTATGCTGATCTGTCCATTTCTGGCATGGTATAGTGCTGTGGGGTGAAAGAAGGGCAGATGATGTCTGCTCTGCCAAAAGCAAGCATGCCCAGTTTGGTTTTCACTGAATAGTTGAAGTTGGAAGGGACTTCTGCAGGTCGTCTAGTCCAGCACACCTGCTTAAAGCAGGGTCAGTTAGTACCTCTGGTCCTGTCACTGGGCACCAAGGTGGAGAATGCAGGTACTGATCACGCTGCTTATCAGTTTGGCACCACTTTACTGCATTCCAAAAGCATTTGTACTTTCACACAAAGATCACGTTCTAAGTTTCCAGTGGGTATGAACAAAGTAACTTAGGACTTGGTAGTGCTGAGGTAGCTTGCTTTTGTATGTTGCAGCCAAGTATTTCCTAGTTCCTCCCGCTACTTAGTGCTGCTGATATGCATGTGCATTGCAGGTGATTAGTGTGAAGGATAATGACAGTCTGGCAGCACGACTGGCTGTGGAAATGAAAACTGATCTCCTGATTGTTCTCTCAGATGTAGAAGGTTTGTGAGTCATTTCTTTATTTTCTTGTTTCATTTAAGTATATCAGATAGTCAAACCAACCTATATTTGGGTTTTACTGATCTCTTCAGTTCATATCTTCTACAGGGACAATTACAACGTACCACGTAACTCCTTAAGGCATATACCTAATCCTTATGTTGTTGCATAAGCTGAAGACTGACTGACACACTGTTGAATCTGAGTGGGTGAGAATGCATGTGAACTTGAGACTTGTTCTAGAACCCAGAATACCATATGAACTATGGTACTTCTGGTAGCTTCTCAGAATTGTATCATATAGTCATGAGTAATATGCAGGATAAAGGCTATGTGTTTAGAATCAGGAGTATAAACCAAATACTATTCTACGATAGATTGTTTCTTCTGGCAGCAGGTTCTGTCTTCCAGTGAATTACAGGTACATTACAAGTCCTGGTCATTGCCTTCCAGATACCTGGAACCTGATAACTTTTTCTGTCTCCCAGACATTTGGCTTACACTGTTGTAGTCTTCTGAGCTGTGCTGCTGTGACTTGTCTGTCACCTATGGCTACTGAAATTCCTTTTCTAGAGAGAGGATGGTAATGGGTGCAGTTTCAGATCAGTGCAGTCTACATCACCCTTTTCATCTTCTCCAGATGGATTTCTTTCAGTGGATCCTGCACTTTGGCATGTATTGTAGGCCCTGAGGAGGAAGGAGACGCCTTTCCATAAGCACAGTTTCTTTCAGTGGATTCAGCTGGATTACATGGTTGGTTGAAATGTCTGCCTGAGAACAACTCATAAAAGCAACAGTCAAACCAACTTGTAAAAAAAATTTTAACACCCAATACCGCCATCCTTCAAGCTTATTCATTCAGTCTGACATCTGGTTTATGGAAAGATGTGTGTCATTTCCTTCCCAAGCTATCAAATTGTAATGCCAGTATTTGTTCACATAGAATTTCTGGGAAGTGTGGTGATAGAGTTTAGGTTTAACTTACTAGGTAAACCAAAGCGTCATTCAACTCCAAACATAGTTAACATAAAATTACTGATTTTAAGAAAACCTAATAACAGTATGTCTCTGGAGCATTCTGTTCCTTCTTAGCACAATTCGATAGTTACCCTCTTTACATATTGCTGAATTGCCCGGTTTATCACTGTACAACCCAGCATTCAAGAATATAATCTGAGATTTTGGTGAGGAGGACTATCCTTTGCCTGTTTAGTTGTGGGCTTGTATATGTAGGCCCTGATTTTGAACATATAAAAGCTGTAAACTCGCTCTGTAACCTCAACCAAATGTCACTACCTCCCAGCTTGCATGCTGCTATTCAGTATGTGAGTTTTCGGTTTCTTACTTGTTACGCTTTTGGTGAAGCTGTATTTCCTGAGTCTGCCTGTTAAGTGTTTCATGCTTTCAGTCCCCCAAAAGCAGGGTTCGGTGAAAGTTTTCAATCCTGTAAAGTGGAATACAGCTTTTCAGCCTCATGGATTATTTTTTTTCCCCTCATTTTTTTGTGGGTGAGGTTTGCAGATGAGGATCTGTAACACTAACAGATTTGTATTATTTATTTCAGGACTCTTTGACAGCCCTCCAGGATCTGATGATGCAAAGCTCATTGACATATTCTATCCAGGAGACCAGCAGTCTGTAACCTTTGGAACCAAATCCCGAGTGGGAATGGGAGGCATGGAAGCCAAGGTAGAAATATGGAACGTTTGTTTTGTTATTGGGAAGGAAAGGGAGGTGTGGGAAAGGGAGATAGATGTGATTGTGCTGCTGTTCAAATGGATCTTGACAGGCTGCAGAAATGGACAGACAGGAAGCTTATGGAGTTCAATGACAGGAAATACGGAGTCCTACCCCTAGGGAGGAACAACTCCGTTCAGGCTGAGGAGTTGACTAGCTGGGAGGCAGGTTCACTAAGACCTAGGGGAGAATGTAGGAGTTCTGGTAGACACCAAGTGGAACATGAGCTAGTAGTATGCCCTTTGGGCAAAACAAGCCAACAGCATCCAGGGTTGCATTAGTAAGAACATAGCCAGCAGGCTGAGGGAAATTATTCTTTCCCTCTACTCAGCATTAGTGAGACAGCATCTGTAGAGTTGTGTCTGGTTCTAGACACCGCAGAACAAGGACGTGGCATACTACAGTGAATCCAATGGAGAGCCATGAATACGATTAAAGAATCAGAGCATCCGTCAGACTAGGAGAGGCTGAGAGCTAGGACTGTTTACCCCAGAGAAGAGAAGGTTTGTATATTAGTACCTGAAGGGAAAGTGTAGAGAAGACAGAGCCAGACTCTTCTCAGTGGTATCCAGGCAACAGACAAGAGGCGATGCGCACAGACTGAAATACAAGAAATTAAATTGAAATGTAAGAATTTTGCGGTGAGGTTGCTGAAGCATCTGAGCAGGTTGCTGAGAGAGTTTGTAGAATCTCAGTGTTTGGAGATGTTCAAAACCTGACTGAATGGTGTCTTGAGTAACTTGCTCTAGCTGACCCTGCTTTGAGCAGGCAGTTGGACTATATGATCTCCAGAGATCCTTTCCAACCTCAGCTGTTCTGCGAGTACCCTGGAATGGTGTATGGGTTCCTTTAGCTTCTCTCTTAGGTCCATGTGAATTGAAAAGAGTAATGAATTATGTTCCAGTAGTTTGTAAAGTGTGACATTTGGAACTGTATTAAGTTGGTGTTTTAAATTAAAATAAGAGTTGGTCCTCACTTCTTTTTCATGTGATAATCCAAAGACCTTAGGAATCCCTGTCACTTGAATCTGATATGGTACCTGTCTCCTTTCTGAGTTTGTACATGTGCTGCTTGCTTCTAAAGGATATATCGGTGAAGACCAAGGTACTTTAGTTCTTGAGTACAAGATTAGTAGAGGTAAGAGGGCCAATGTTGTTTTAGCACTGTGTACAGTCGGATGCCCTTATTATTCATTGCTGTGAGTGCATAAATGTGGGTGTGGTGTGAGACTTCAACATACGTCTCTCATGACACTGGGATATGCACTACGGGAGTGTTAATGGGTGCTGGTTTCCTAAGGACACTTCTGGAAGGTTGTCTGTAAAAACTTAAGTAGATTTTGACTAAACAGGGAAAGACCAAAGTGAAATTCTTCACCAGTTAACCTATGTTTTATTTCCTTTTCTGAAAAATCAGGTAAGGCATACTTCAGTATCAGAGCATGGAATGGAAGGTGGCGAAAGGAGCAGGCATTTGAGTGTTCTGTTCCTAACTGTGGGATGTACAGAGCTTATTTAGAAAAAACTTTCCCTTGATCTAGCTTCTGGAATAGTTTAAATGATTCCAGGTATTGAAGGGAAAGGTGCCAAGGTCAGAGAGTACTTGTATTGCAAAAATAATAATCTGTTAGAGGTGTTTGGTATCTTTAAGTCTGAGTTTCATAGAGTCAAACGTCAATGCTGCTGTTATAACAAAAATTTGTTACAGTTGAGAAATGGCTGATATTTTTGGAAAACTGTAACATGAATAATAGAATAAACAGATGGCAGCCGAAAGTACAAATCTTGCTTATCACCATGAAATTTGAGCAACAGTCGAGCAGTTGATGTTCTTGTGGTAGTCGAGTTTCATGTGATAGGTGTATCTGACAGGTGGTGTCTCCCAGTGAATATGGACTGTAATACCCAATTGTAGAACCATATTAGGAAAGTGAAGTGAGGAAGCAGAGAAGCTTTTGCAGCAAAATAAATGACACTTAATTAAATATAGTGGTAGGATAACGCTAGCCATACCTTGATCGGCGAAAGAAATGAAGGAGACCACAGGCGGTATGTCTTCAGCAGATAACATCTGGGATTTGGGTTCATGGTATTTTGACATGAACCAATGAAATGTTGGAGTGGGGAAAATTTTAGAGAAATCATGTTGTGATGCCTTAAACAGTGGCTCATGTGTGTGGAAAGAGGCTAATCTTAGAACTAATCAGTACATGGGGATTTCAAAGGACCCTTACTAATAAGCTAATCCTGCTGTAAATTTAACATTCTGTAGAAGGACTAAGCAAACTTCAGTATGCCAACACTGAAGTTCATAAAGGGAACTCGGGTTGCCCTTCATGTTAGGGCAATACCTACAAAGATACTGCCCCTGAGTTTTATAGAGCTGTTGTTGATTGTGATGCCTGCCTCCCTACCCACCTTCCATGACAGCCTTTAGCACACAGGTGATCTGGTGGTATCACTGATCTCAGTTCCCATCTGTCTGTGGACATCAGATTGTTCTTGTTTCAGACTTGCTTCTTGCCTTAGATGTTATGTATGTTGCTTCTATACATTGCTTAGTACACTGCAGTCCTGACCTTTGAAGATGACTCCTAAATGGTATACTTAGAGAATCCTCCTCCAAAATAGTAGCAAAAAGGGGAAAGAATGCCAAATAAAAAGCATATAATTCAAAAGAAGCATGGTGTCTTTGAACAGTGCCTGCTGAAACAGACCACTATTAAGATAATAGGTGTACTCGCAAGCCAAAAGTAGAGGCAAATAAATAAATAATCCGATGAAAGCATGAATAGGAAATGTGAACAAAGTAGGTAAAAACTTTGTGTGGAAACCTGAGTAACTCTTTAGCAAACTTCCTAGCTTCACCAAAGGGTTATAAATAGTGAGGGTACCTCTACATCTTAATCAGACCCACAAGGAGTACTTAGGTTGATCAAAATTTAAGGGAGTAATTCAGACAGCTAAAGGTATTGAGTAATACTGTTACGTTATATGGTAACGGCTAGGACCTGAGCAAGAACAGCACTCCACAATACAAGTAATACCATGTGGTCACTTAAAGTGGGTTAATTATTGATGGCTAATCAATGTCAGGGAAATTGGCAACAGAATCTTTTCAGAAAAGAAAATCAGGTTTCTTCAAACAGTGAGAAGAACTTGCAACATAAGGTAATGGTGAAAAAGCATGTATGACCAAAGTGCCCTTGCACAAGTCTTGATAAAAGCAGGTTAGGAAGATTTGAAGAATGCGTATGAAATGGCAGCTAGTTAAGGAAGGGAAGGTAAAGTGCAAATACATGATCTTACTCAATGCAACATTATGGAAGTTCCTGAAGTGTGTTGAATGCTCTTTAAAAGCGTAAGTGATCAATCTGGAGATCAAAGTGGAGCAAGAATTCTTGTTGAGAGTGGTGATTCAAATAACAAGTGAGTTTCCTGGAACTGGCTCTATCCTTTGCTGTAGGTGAAAGCAGCTCTGTGGGCCCTCCAAGGAGGCACCTCTGTAGTGATTGCAAATGGAACCCACCCAAAGATCTCGGGTCATGTCATCACAGATATTGTGGAAGGGAAAAAAGTTGGAACTTTTTTTTCAGAGGTAAAACCTGCAGGTGAGTACAGAGGTAATATGTACATTGAGAGTTGTACAGATTTCCTGAAAGGTTAGAGTTAAAATTTGGCTAAACCTGCAAAATAACTGGGAAACCAGGCTTTGCTTGAAAAATGGATTTTGAAAGGTATTTTCTAAACTAGGGAATAGAAAATGTTGAATCCTGTGCAGTGGTTCCCTCCAGCTGATAAACTGCTGCATCAGACTTGCATTTGAAGAATGCAGTGAGTAGAATTGTTACCATTTTCAGTTTTAGCGGTTATTTTCTAGTATTGAAGGTTTCAGTGTGAAAATGTGGACATAGAATGTGTTGCTGAACTAAGATAGTGTTTCATTTTATTTCTTATCATAAAATCCCTTTACGACTCAGTCTTCCTGGTATGATAGGTAGGAATGTTTTCCTGCAACTGCATTGCTGGGACGGGGTGACAGTCGCTGGAGAAGTCAGACCAAAGATCTATGACCTTAGCAGAATAGGACAAATACTTTTGACTTGTGCCTTAAGCCAACCAGATTTCTTTGTGTATAATAATCCTCAGTGGATTTCTTGTATGAATTTGTTGAATCAGCCTTTGAACATATGTAAAGACTTAGCATTCATAGGGCTCTGTGTCACGATAGTCAAGAGCCTTAACTAGATACTGTGTGTAAGTTCTGGAGCTAGAACTATATAAAAAACTGCTTGCTTTATTTGGGTTTGGGGGGATAGGGAACATTTTGAATTTTCTTCCTGAGAGCTTCATTTGGTGCCCCTACTGCCTATATGGGCGATCAACCCCTGTTCAGCTTTGAGATGTGAGACATCATCTTTCCCCTCATCATCTCTCTTCCCTGTGGAAGAGGTTTGGTCTTAGACATTTTGTACCAAAGCTGTTTCAAAAACTTAGTCATCCCTTTTTCTCTTGTTTGAAACTGTATTCTATTGTGGCATTTTTGAGATGGACAAAAATGAAAATTTCAAATAAAGATGCAAATGAAGCATCTAATTTATGTGAGATGGCAGGACGAACTGCGTTTTAATGAGATTGATATTTTCTGTTATGTTCTCTAGGCCTTTTCTAATAATTCCAAACATTTAATTTGCTTTTTATAGAATCACAAAAGTTTGGGTTGGAAGGCACCTTAAAGGTTATCTAGTTCCAACCCCCCTGCCATGGGCAGGGACACCTTCCACCAGCCCAGGTTGCTCAAAGCTCCATCCAACCTGGCCCTGAACACTTCCAGGGGAGGGGTATCCACAGCTTCTCTGGGCAACCTGTTCTGGTGTCTCACCACCCTCACAGGGAAGAATTTCTTCCTAATATCTAATCTAAATCTCCCCTCTTTCAGCTTAAAGCCATTCCCCCTTGTCCTGCCACTACATGCCCTTGTAAAAAGTCCCTCTCCAGCTTTCTTGCAGGCCCTTTTAGGTACTGGGAGGCTGCACTGACATCTCCCCAGAGCCTTCTCTTCTCCAGGCTGACAACCCCAACTCGCCTGTCTCCACAGGAGAGGGGCTCCAACCCTCTGATCATCTTCATGGCCTCCTCTGGGCTCGTTCCAACAGGTCCATGTCCTTCTTATGCTGGGGGCCCCCAGAGCTGGACGCAGCGCTGCAGGTGGGGTCTTACGAGAGCGGAGTAGATGTTGATGTTCAATAAAATGATGTTTTCATAGTGCTATTTGTTACAATACTAAGGTCTGATTTTTCCTTTTCCCCTCTACATTGCTTCATGTTTACCTGGTTTGAATTACAGTTGCTGTTTCATGGCCTAGTGATCTGGCTGCAGAGGAAATCACAGAATTGCTGAATGGCTGAGGTTGGAAGGGGCAGTATGACAGATGACAGTGTCACCTGGTCCTACCCACTGCTCAAGCAGGTTGCCCCAGACTGTGTCCAGACAGCTTTTGAATATCTACCAGAATGGAGACTCCACAACCTCCCTGGGCAACCTGTGCCAGTGCTTGGTCATTCTCGCTGTGCAAAAGTGCTTCCTGATGGAGGCCCATCCTGTGTTTCCGTTTGTGTCCTTTGGCCCCTGTCCTGTCACTGGGCACCACTGAAAAGAGTCTGTCTCCATCTTCCTTACAGCCTCACTTCAGGTACTTGGACGTACTGATGAGATCCCCCCGAGCCTTCTTTTCCAGGCTAAACAGTCCCAGCTCTCTCAGCCTTTCCTTATATGAGAGATGCTCCAGTCCCTTTATCATCTTTTTGGCCCTTTGCTGGACGCTTCCCACAGTGTCCCATGTCTCTCTTGTACTGCGGAGCCCAGAACTGTGTGGTCTCTGTGGTCCAGGTGTGCCCTCACCAGTGCTGAGTAGAGATCTGGAAGGACCATCTCCCTCAACCTGCTGGCAGCCCAGGACATGGTTAGCCACCTTTGTGGCAGGGACATGCTGTGGGGGTGTATTCAACTTGGTGTCCACCAGGGCCCCCAGGTCCTCCTGAAAAGCTGCTTTCTAGGAAAGAGTGTGATAGTGACACTTTTCAGTTGGTTCCACTATAATACGTTTGTATCAGCAGTGCAGCTTTTCATCTTGTGACACCATTCTGAGTCACTTATAAATATGGCAAACAGGGAAAGTCCCTGTGGAATTTTACTGGCACTCTTCTGCTATTGTGGCAAGTGTTTACTCCAATCCTCTCTTTGTCTTCTATCTTCCAAAGAACACACTTTGGAAATTGAAGTAACTTTTTAAAATCAACTATATCTGCTTACATACATGTCATTTTTCTCCAAGAACATGAAAACATACCATACTTTGTAAAGTATGACTTCACTTTAAAAAGTTGTTTTAACACCTCTTAAATAAGTCTAATTTATCATGTATCCACAAGTTCTTTTCTTACACTTCCCACTATACCTCTTGATATTTTCTGTAACATTGGAATTCCTGCTCTGGCAATTTCCATGGGACCCTTGTTAAATAGAAGTTGGGTCATATTTATGACTTTCAAGTCACCTGTTTTACAGGCAATTTCAGGAGAGTTAAAAATCATAACTTAGTTTATCCTTGAGCTATTTGTGAATTCTTTGGGGAAATGCTACCTGAACCTGGTGACTTGTTTTGAAATAGAAGCAGAAGTAACCTGTTCCATATCATTTCAGTTTGAGCCAAATTCTTTGAGGTCCTGCCAGATAAAAAGAAAACAAACTCCATCTTTCTTTTATAGGAACCATTGTAAAATGCATACAGGGGGAGACAGAGGGAAAGCCATTTTTCTGCGAGCTGTTACTCAGATTGGGGTTTGGCTTCCATTGTTGTTTGTACATTCCCATGCTATTTTGTAATCCTTTCTGTTCTCCTCCATTGGATACTTAAACTTTCTAAAGTTTTGCCTCCCTTCCTTCAGGAGCCTGTCATGCCCTGAGACTTAGCTGTCCTGGTGTTCTTTTGCCCTTTGTCAAGTCTTTTTGATACATGGTGCACACTTGCCTCTGACATGGTGACCTTACAGAATCTCTTGACTCTTTACATTTGGGGACCATAGCAGTATTTTTGTGTCGGGTACAGATTTTCCTGGTTTAGCATACACCAGATTTCTTGAATAGGTCTGTTTAAGACTCTGTACCTGCTTTCCTGCTTTGAGCAAAGAATCAGAAGATGGAAGGACTAGTGTTCACTTCCATATGTGCTGTTATTTTGTCTGCATAGCATTTTTTTGGGTTTTTTTTGCAGGTCCTACAGTAGAGCAGCAGGGTGAAATGGCTCGAGCTGGTGGCAGGACTCTGGCAGCTCTACAACCTGAGCAGGTGACAGAACAATATGGCCTCACTTGTTAAGCTTGGGAAATGTATAGCAAGTTTTACAACATGGTGTTATAACACAAATGGGCCCTGTGAGACAAGAATCTATTCTTCGTGTGCCGGATCCATCATTTGGATTGTAGCATACCTAAAGATGAGAAAAGCGGAAAGATAATGTACCTTGGAGCTATGAAGTAATATATAGAATCATAGAATCGTTTAGGTTGGAAAAGACATTTAAGATCATTGAGTCCAACCGTTAACCCAGCACTGCCAAGTCCACTACTAACCCATGTCCCTGTGTGCCACATCTACATGTATATCTAAACCTCCCCTGGTGCAGCTTGAGGCCGTTCCCTCTTGTCCTATCACTTGTTACTTGCGATAAGAGACCAACACCCACCTGCCTACAACCTCCTTTCAGGTAGCTGTAGAGCATGCTAGGGTCTCCCCTGAGCCTCCTTCTCTCCAGGCTAAACACCCCCAGTACCCTCAACTACTCCTCATAAGACTTGTTCTCTAGACCCTTCACCAGCTTCATTGCCCTTCTTTGGATGCATATGGTTTCATGTAGGGTTTATAAAAATCTTATGTTTTGATTTGTTGAATATAACAGAAATTAATTGTGATCAGAGCTGCCAAAGAATTGACTGGAATAACTTGCTCCATTTACTCCTGTGTGTAGTGTATGCAAAAGAGGAGCTGCATACAATCAATTACTGCTCTGCAGCTGAGTAGGTAAAACATAGCATCTGTTGTGAAGAAGACAAGGTGGTCTTAAAGGAAGAACATTGTGAGTTTCATGAAGAATACTGGGCATGGAAAACAAGATAATAAGCAAAGTAAAGGTTTAAGCAGTGTTCAGCCTTCTATTTCAATGTGATGAGGCTAGAAGAATCAGCTGGCCCCAAGTATTCGGGGAGTCAAGACAATGAGAGGATGTGGTCAACATAAATGGACTGAAGGGGACCAGATGTCAAATAGCATGGTCTTTGTGTAAGAAGTCAGTTCAGAAACTGTTTTCTCTTTCAGAGAGCGGATATTATTTATCGTCTTGCGGACTTACTAACTGACCAGAGAGAAGAAATTATTTTGGCAAACAAAAAGGACTTGGAAGAGGCTGAAAATAAAGGTAATCTTTCAAGTCCTTCCATGGTAATCCTATTGTCTTGAACCTCTCTGGGCCTCAATGGAAATAAACAGAACTAGTATCTTCTGTCACTTGAGGTTGGGTAGTATGGCTGTCACAGATTAGGGAACCCAGGACCTTGAGAGCTTGTCAGCGTAAACAGCTGCAGCTTCCTCAATTACATAAAACAGATGCCTTCACCAGAGAAGATACTGAGGCCTTGCAGAACACCGAGCAGTGCATCGTAAAACAAAATAATAAAAAAAAAATTAATTCTTCATCTTGGCAAAGGAGGCTTACTTTAGATATAGAATATAACAAACATCATCTCTGTTATTGTCATGCATAAAGTGAGTGTTTTCTCAGCTAGTTAAGATAATGTCTGGCTCCTGAGGGGGAAGACTGTCATCTCTATGCCTAAGCTGGTGCTCTCCAAAAAGAACCATGTCCCCTTCTGATTAAGGAAGGTTCTCTTTAGGTGACTTGGATTAAACCCATTCTTCTGTGTTAGACTGATGCATTCATTGGGAAGTTGGGATTGGAATGTGTACATATAGGGATAGCAAATGTATGAAAGTGTCACGTCATGAATTGTAATACTTTGTGGAAGACACCGGGGAACCGTTTTTTACTGACCAGAGTACTTGAGGGAACACTGCTGGGTTAACTTACTGTCTGACCGTGTTCAGACTAGAAAATTCAGGCAGTTTTTGCCCAGTCTGAACAGAAATGCTACGCATGGGTCTGTGTTTTGGGATTTCTGTCTCTAAAATAGAAAGATGAAATTTTTGCCTGAAACATTCCAGAAATATTGCAAGGGTAAAAATTTGTAAGACATTCAGACATACAGCAGTACTTGAAATAGGACAAACCTTTTCTTTGTGGATGTTGACGTTGCGTCATGTACAAGTCACTTAAACTGTGTTAAGTGGAAATGTGGTGGTGGGTGATACCATTGTCACATTTGAGTGGTTTTATTGTGGCTACCAGACTTAATGCTGTGTGCTTTTCATCTCAGGAAGGTTTCTTGCCTAGGGTGTGGGAAGTACCTGAATTTTCCTTAGGCTCACCACTGAAGTTGCTTTTGCTTGAGCCTAGACAGACCAATCTATCTCAAGCACAATTTTTTCTTTCTTTTAGGGAGATTGGCACTTCCGTTGTTGAAACGTCTAAGTCTGTCTACATCAAAGCTGAACAGCTTGGCTATTGGTTTGCGTCAGATTGCAGCATCCTCACAGGACAGTGTTGGCCGTGTAATTAGGCGAACACGAATAGCAAAAGACCTGGATTTGGAGCAGGTGACAGTGCCTATTGGCGTCCTTCTCGTGATCTTTGAGTCTCGTCCTGACTGTCTTCCACAGGTATGAAAGGAGGGCAGATTACACTGTTGGGAATTCTTTGATTACAAAAGAAAGGGTATTTCTGTTGCTGAGCAATTGGGAGGCTGCAAGAAGTCTTGTCTCAAAGGACTTTTGCTTGGATTCTCTAAAACTGATTTTTGTTGGCATCCGTATTTTTCGTGCAGACAGATTCTCAGGACTTGATTCTGCAGTGTTCAGAGTTATTCAGGCCTGGTTTTTTGTTCTGTTTGTTTTTTTTAAAAACCTGACATATAGAAGAAGTTGTGTTATATTCAGATGGTGCAGTTCCTGCATGTCTGTTATGTGTTCAGTGCCCAGCTCACAGCTTGGGAGGCTCCTACCAATGAGCACTTGTTTTATCTGTCCGTGCTGCGTACAGGCTGATCTGCAGGTTGAGATTAAACAGGAACTGTTTAATACAGATGCTAGTATTAATTGTAACTGTTAGGAGTACGTGATGAAAAAAAAATTTAGAAAAGGTTAAGCACAGAAATTCCAGGCTTTGAGTGGTCTGTTGTGTACCGATACTGCATGTGTGCAGTGAGGTGCATTGATAACTTTTCCTCAGTTGTAATGAGATGGGTGTGAGGAAGAATGGTGTTCTGAGTTCTTAGAGTAGTGAAGTTGCTGGAAAGACTAGTGAAAATCTTGAATAGTGTACTGTAAGTGATGGATACAGGCACTTTAAAGGAAGTGAAACTCAACCAGTGGACAGCTTGGTACTTCATGCCTGAATTTTGTGAGTTGTCCCCGTTTCATACTGATAGGGAGTATGTTCTAGGCAAAGTTCCTGTGAAACTAAAAGGCACTACCCTCTCTTGTCTGCTATTATTAGTTTGCTGCTAGCTGTGCTCTTCATAGATAACTAGTGTATTTCCTTGTTGAATTCTAGTCTGTCTTCCTGGACTTCAACCCTGGTGTCTTGCCTTGTGTAGCTGATGTCTCCCTCTTTCTTTTCCCCTTTATCTTATCTTAAAACTTACACCAGACTGACTCTTGATGGCTTTTTCCTCCCCACATTGTTTTACAGACTTGGAATAGCTTGTCTTGGTAGTTGCTTTTCTTGCAACTTCAGAGGATCTTCTTTGATACCTCTGCATTTGAACTGCATGGTTTCTGTCCCATGGTGTAGCTGATAATAGGATGGTCTTACCCAAATAAGTCCTCCCTCTTAGTTTATTACTGCATCTCATGCTTATTTGGGTAAGCAGTTACAGGGGAAATTTGACTTTGCCCTGGAAGAGTGTGTGCTCAATTTGCTCCCTGGAGATAGCTTATGCAGAGTTAGGTCAGTGCTCAAGAGTTCAGTCTTGAGTTGCAGTAAAGGTGAAACAATTGCAGCTTACCAATTAAGATGTAATAAGTTTCTAATGAGCATATACAAATAGCATGCTTGACTCTAATACTTACAAGGCCAAATTGGCAGCACCTTTCACAAACTGCTTCCTACAGGTTCCACCAAATCCAAATGCTTCTCTGAAGTATAGTCGTGCTCTACTATTCTTTGAAGGGAATGAACTGTTTCAAAACCTCTTTTGTTCTCCTTTTAATCACAAAGTTTTTAAATTTTTTGTCTTAATTCTGTAATTTTTATTTCCAGTTTTTCAAATCAGTTCGTAACTTTTCTTCTGCCTGCAGAGCAGAGTTCTCTATTGAAATAAGCTTATTTGTTTAGCTTTCCCTTGTGATACTGACCTTTGGAGAGGCAGATAACTTGCAAGATACTTTCAAAATACAATCAGGCTGCTGTTTAGTGTCTAGTTTTGTAAGTTATAAAGACACACACTTCTATGTAAGGCAGGCTTCCTAGGTTATTACGCTTGAGTGTATTTTTCTGAACCGTTTCTTATTTTTCAGTATTGTTTTCAAATTGCTGACAGCAGGATGAGGTAGAATATCAAACGTTGTTATCCGCTTGATATTAGAAGGGGAAAGGAGGTGATCTGAGGAGATGTATCTGATAGGTTTAACATTTTCCTGTATGAACTGGCATCTAAAGTGTGACCCACTAAGCTAACTGCTTGTTAGGTGTGAGCCTGGCTAATTGTGGCACCCACATCCCAACAGCATGCAACTGATACACTAATGAGTGCAGGTTTGGTGATGATACATACAGATGATGATAATGATACATATGATCTTTCCCAGAAGGTACAGTAAATTAACTCCAAGTGCTTAATTTGTTTGTTTTAAAGGGTTCTGGAGAGGAGGTGATTTTGTTTTTACAGGAGTGCATGCTATATTTTTTTTCAAATAGATGGACAAATTGTGAGGCCATTGTGAATGGGATTGGGGTGAAGAAGACAAGAAGGGATACAAAAGTAAAATGTCTGGGAAGAGAGCTTTACCATGTCTGATGTACTCCCAGGTAGAAAAGAACAAAAAACTGAAGCAAATAATAAAAAACTTACCACCACCCCTCTGTTAAGGAGGCTTTCAGTTTAGTGGGAAAACACCAGTAAGAACTAGTGTCTGGAGATAAAACAAATTTGGTATATGTTTTCAACAGCAGCGTAATTTTTTATCTAACCTCCAAAAAGCAGTGGCTGGTTTGAAGCATGTTTTTGAAATAAGGTCTAGTTGTGTTGCTGGACTCAAATGGGTGAAATCTGATGCCTTAAACAGAAAGGCAGTATCAGTCAGGTCCTTCTGGTTATAAAGATGAAAGCAAAGGGATACAGGCGATGCTGGGCCTATTGTCTAGAACAGTTTTTTCCCACACCTCTTGCAAGTGTTGTCTATTTATGACTTCTCTTTTAGAAAGCACAATGAAAATGTTCTTCCTGCTCATATGAAGAGTTCATTAGCCACTTTCTGCCAGAATGGATAGGGACAAGAGTTCTTACGTGTAAGATTACTCTCCTTGGGGTGCTGCCCACACAGCTACCCAATTCATACCAGAGCCTACATGCAGGGTTTCCTCTAACTTGTCTGCTGCAGTCTCCCTCTGGCAGTAGTACCCTGAAAATTCAAGTTTGTTCCTGACACACTTAACACATTTCATTTCTGGATTTAATGGTACTGTTACTTTTAAGGATTTTTTTGTGCCATAAAATTAAAACCATAGATTAAGTAAATCAACAGGATTAAGAATCCTGTTCCTATTTTGTGAGTGTTATTCTGACAGATTACTTTTCTCCTTCTTTTTTGTTTTTTTTTGGAGGTTGTTTGATTTTTTGGGGGAGGTTTTTTGTTTGATTGGTTTGGGTTTGGTGGGGATTGGGTGAGGGTTTTTTGGGAGACGGGGAGGCATGGTTTTTAAATAAATATTTTTCTGATAGGTGTCTGCTTTGGCCATAGCCAGTGGAAATGGCTTACTACTTAAAGGAGGGAAAGAGGCAGCACATAGCAATCAAATCCTTCATCATCTGACACAAGAAGCACTCTCCATTCATGGAGTCAAAGATGCAGTGCAACTAGTAAGTGTCTGGAATTAAATCAACAATTTCTTTGCTATGGTATGTGTAAAAAGTATGGGCAGAACTTGAGAGTTCGAACCATAGACTGTTTGTATTGCAACTACCACAGGTGAACACAAGAGAGGAAGTAGAAGATCTCTGCCGTTTGGATAAGCTGATAGATTTAATCATTCCACGTGGTTCATCACAGCTAGTCAGGAATATCCAGAAAGCTGCTAAGGGAATCCCAGTGATGGGACACAGTGAAGGGATCTGTCATGTGTATGTGGACACAGATGCCAGCGTTGAGAAGGTCACACGAATAAGTAAGCTGGGAGAGGGGGACTTGAATCTCATGAGTGTAATTGGACTTTGTATTTGGAGTATGTGATATGGTTATGGTAATTGATAATTCATATGCTGTTCAAAATCTTTGTCGTAAATGTTATGTAACCAGTTATCTACTCTTAAACCTCAGTCAGAGACTCGAAGTGTGAATATCCTGCTGCTTGTAATGCTCTGGAAACTCTCTTAATTCATCGAGACTTGCTGAGAACTCCGTTGTTTGATCAGATCATAGACATGTTGAGAGTAGAACAGGTTAGTCACTCATACTTGCGTTTTGTTTTGTGGCTCTGTTTTTTCCTAACACTTTAGAAGCGTTTGGTCTGGCTGGTGTAGCCCTGTTTAGTTTTATGATGGCATAACACTTAAGTTATCCATATGTCTCTTTGTACACGTAAATGGAGAACTTTCTCTGCCTCTCCACACAACCTCAAGTTTTTCTATAGAAACTATCTGAAAGCAGCTTCTTCAGGACAGCTGCATGCCATTACTGGGATACGAATACTTCTACATCGCAAAAATTATCTTCTGCCTTAGAAGAGCATATACACAACCCTTTCTTTACCCTTCTTAATTCTGAATTAATTGCTGTTAACCTCCCAGACAAAGCCTCTTCTTGAATCTATTCATTTAGCTTCTTAACCAAGTGAATTCCCTTTCTGTTTTTCTCCTTTCTGAATCTGCTTGATCCACTCTTTTTTTTTTTAAACCTTTCATCTTGCATGTCCTTTATCCTCACTTACTTTCTCTCCTAGTATGTCAAAGGAAGAGCAAAAGGCCAGTATACTGATTAGTTGTCTTGACATGGGTAATGTTTTGTCAGTAAAGGTAGCAGAGATGCATCAGGAGAGAAATACCCATGAAGCAGTGTGAACTGCACATAAATCAAGGATTTTCACAGAGCAGTATGTATTTGGCAAATAGTGTGTACAGGCAGTGATTAATGCAGATAAAACAGAGAGGCGTATGTTCTGATGATGTTGAAAGGGTCATAGTAACAGAAGCTGGTAGGTAATCAGGAGCAAGTCCTCACTTAATGGATTTTTCTTTTTTATGTCTTTTTTGGTTGTTTCTTGGGAAGGGTAGAGCAAAGGGTAGATCTCTGGATTTTGGACAGGAGGAACGTGAGTGAGGACTAGTGCATTTCCACTACCACCCACCCAGCTCCTAATACAGTGGAGGGGATGTTACCTCCTTCTAATCTGACCTGACAACAAGAAACATGCAAATATTGGGCAGGATTATGCAATTAAAGTAATTTATAGTTGCAAAAGAAAATGCCATTTTACAGACACCTTCTTAAAAGCCTTCAAATTTCAAAATTTGAAAACCTGTGCCCTATTTTCCATTTATGTTTGTCTGGTTAAAATTTCCTGTGTTTAATTTGAATGGGGATTTCTCTGCTGTATCAGCTCTGAATTCTCTCTCATTGTTCAGGTGTCTTGGCTGCTATGATTAAACTCAGAGCTTGATAATGCATTAGGTCTTCTTTATAATGAATGAAAAATAGCTGTGTGATTATTCTTGTTTTGGACCCAGTAACTCCTTTGTGTCCAAAACGTGCTTCGTAGAGGGCTGGTGTCAGTTTACGAAATAAAAGGGTAAAAGCTGTTTAAGATTTTAAGTCTTTTGTAGGTGCAAACTTTGAAGCATTCCTGTAGTTACTCTCTGCACTGCAGTTGCTTTCTTAAAACATGGGCTGGCCACAATGTTTTAGCTGTTTTCCCAGTACTGATGTTGTACTGTCCTCCTGCCTGATGACTTTGCCTCTGAGTGATGATTGCTTTAAATAATTTGAAATGCATCCTGAACGAGGAGCCATGTCATGGTAGGTAGTCAGCCTAGCATGTAAGCTGTTGTACCTTGTTGTTAGTTCACCAGTCTGCTGTTTCCCAGAGTGTAGGCTTTATTTTCTTACACTGCATGCCGTGAACATTTGGTTCACAAATGTTGTGGCTTAACCCCTGTCAGCAGCTAAGCACCATCCAGCCCCTGACCCCCAAGTGGGACAGGAGAGGAGAATAAGAGGAGCAAAAGCAAGGAACCTTGTAGGCTGAAAGAAAGATAGTTTGCTAAGTGAAGGAAAGAGGAAGAAGAAAGGGGGGAAAAAAATCCAACCCCGAAAAACCCATATAAGTGAGACAAAGCTGATTACTCATCATCTGCCAGAAGTAGACCAATGCCCAGGCAGTCTGAGCAATGCCTACCTTCTTCAAGACCCCCCTTCCTCAGTTTGTATTGCTGTGCATGATGGTATAAGGCATGGAATATCCCTTTGGTCAGTTTGGGTCAGCTATCATGGTTGTGTCCCCTCCCAGCTTCCTGCACACTCCCAACCTTCTTGCTAGAGGGACAGAGTGGGGGGAAAAAGGGGAAGCTTTGATGCTGTGCAAGCTCTGTTAGCCAACAGCCAAAGCACTGGTGTATTTTCAACACTATTTCAGTCACAAGTCCAAAACATAGCAACACAAGGATTGCTGTGAAGAAAATTAACTTGATTCCACACAGAGTACAAGAAGCCACACTTTCTCCTGGAAGGCATTGGTATGGTCAGCAGCACGAAATGTTTCTGGTATTGCAGGTCAAGATTCATGCTGGCCCAAAGTTTGCATCCTACTTAACATTCAGCCCTTCAGAAGTGAAATCTCTCCGCACAGAATATGGGGACCTGGAGTGCTGCATTGAGGTGGTGGACGGTGTCCAAGAGGCAATTGAACATATCCACAAGTATGGAAGTTCTCACACAGATGTTATCGTCACAGAGAATGGTTAGTGATCAGTCTGCTTCCTTAAGCTGCTGTTTTGGTTTGACTGCCAATTCTTGGTATTGATGTAATTACTTACATTGCAGTAGTTGTTCTTCTCTTGGGTCTGTAGTAGGCATACCCAACTGGAGGCCTGTGTGCGAAATGTGCCTACAGTCCTGTTTAGCTCAGAGAAAACATGCGGTATGGCCCTTATTCCAGGATGTTAAGGAATGTGCTTGAGCAATTGGCTGATGGAAGTCAACACGTGCCCTTGCCAGAGAAATTGCTTTGTGTTCCTGTATCATGTAGGCTTAACACATCACAGGGTTTTGCAGGAACATCTCCTGAATCCTGGTGATGTCCTTAGGCCTCTGAAGGCTGATGTGTTGAGCTTCTAGAGTACCTCACTGGAGGGAATGGGATTATATGGAAGATCAGACTTTATCCACTTGGTCTCCTGATGTCATTTTTGTCTTGCAAACAAGGACCACAGGTGTTTTCCTCCCACCTCTCCAGTCCTTTACTTCCCAATTCTATGTCCCTGGTATAAAAGCTGCATTTATCTCAATTTGCAGTTTCTTGCCTCTTTGTTGTGAACTTGTGCTCCTTTATGCAGCTCTGTGCTGCTGCCGTCCCTAGCACCTGTCCTGCATGCAGCTGGAACACTGTGGCAGTTCAAAACCTAGCTAGAGCTGTGTCCAGCTGAAGGCTGATTCTCCAACCAAACCAAGCCTGGCTCAAGAAGGCTTCTGTGCCTGTACCTACTGCCGAGCTTAAATTAGTGTCACTAAAAGGTATGCATTTGATACCATAACCCAGTGCCCTGGCACCTGGTGCACTAGTGATTTGCTAGGGAGTGTACTGGAAATAGAGCTGATCTTTAATGTTGCTACGGGTGGCTGACCTGAAGCTCACAGCTTGCAGACAACAGAGCCCTCCAGAGGACTAAGACTTGCATTAACTCTTCTTGAACATGCTTAGGGCTTGCACATTCTGTGTTAAACTGGGTTAGTTAGCTGATTTCATGTAGTATTTCTGCATTGTATTTCCCACCAATTCCCTGCAATACCAATTGAGTTTAGGATTTTTCATTATCCGGAACAAGGCCATGTTTGAGATTATTGCAGAGTTGACTCTAGTTTAACTGTCTCAGTTTGACTGCAAAATGTTGTTTGACGCAGCTGTCCTTTCTCCCCAGTCACACAACTATCCCTGTTTTCAGGTTCTAGACTGGATGTATTTAGAATCAGACATCTTTTTGCTTTCTTCTAATCTTTGCAAGCTTCTTGTAACATTTGCAGCTGTGTCTACTTGATAAACATACTGGGAAGAAGGTACGAAATGAGCATGTCTTAGCACAGGGTGTTTAAATATTAATTAAAATATAATATAAATTAATTAAAATTAGTTTTAAATGTTAAAGATTGCATGTGAAACTTGTGTTGTTATATCTGTTCACTGTATTATGTTGTGTTTATTGGAGTGCATGATTATGCTGTATGTACTGGATTTTATTTTTCTCTCTGCGTCCTTCCCAGAGAAAACAGCAGAGTTCTTCCTCCAGCATGTGGACAGCGCTTGTGTGTTCTGGAATGCCAGCACCCGATTCTCTGATGGCTATAGATTTGGACTTGGTAAGAGAGAAAATACTGCAGGGACGTGACTGCAGGATTTGCTGTTGTGTGAAAAGTGTGACAGTCTGAATCCTGGAAGATAGGGTTAGTCTCTGATCTTACTGTCTAATACAAAGTTTTCAGGAAAGATACCGTAGGAAAAGTTGAAGCTTAGACACTGCACCCAGGTGAAGCAGCAGATAGTTTAGTATCTCTTTTTTGCCAGAACTAGATAATACTGCTATACAGACTATGTAGATTAATTTAGCAGCAGGGAGCAAAGATATTCTGCATCCTTCAAAGCTCTATTCGATCAGAATAAGGTATGCTGCATGCATGTAATGATAGAACAATGCAACACAGCATCTGAAATTGGTGACAGTTTTTCTTTTGATTATCTTTCTAATGATGCTGTAAGGAATGTCACACTTTGTTCCTGCTGGGCAGACTGAGCTGCTGTCCAGTGTGCCAGCCTTGCAGTGTTGGGGAATGAAAGGCAGGAACCAGACTGAGTATCACTTGCTCAAATAAACAGGTGCACCTACTGTGAATTTCAGAAGACAAGGGAAACATTCTGTCCTGAGGTAGAAATTCAGAAATCTACATAGCAGGCTATGACTGTCAGCGGAAACGTTCGGTGTTCCATGTGATTAGAAAATTCTAGATAGGGTCTTGCAATATCTCCTCAATATGGTAAAAAAGGACATAAGATCACAATCTGGACTAATTTAGCTTGGTTTTTTTTTCCTTTCAAAAAGGCGTAATCCCTCAGGAAACAAGTTTAAGATCCATCTAAGAGATACCTATCTCTGTTGCATCTTTCTCTTTAAAAGTAACTGTAGCAGCCAGAAGTACAAACATTACAATTTATAATGTAATAGTTAAGCTCCTCTAACTTCTGAATCAAGTAGACATAACTACCAGCATTTGGAGAGGAGCAGGGAAAAGCAGGTCACTGAAAAGTAGGCAGCTGTTTTTACGTCAAGGTGCAAAACTGCTTAGTATGAAGTGAACATCTTCTGAGGATTAATTATGTTGCCTGTTTTCTGCAGGTGCTGAAGTGGGAATTAGCACGTCTCGTATTCATGCACGTGGACCAGTGGGAATTGAAGGACTCTTAACTACGAAGTGGTTGCTGAGGGGGGACAATCATGTTGTTTCTGACTTCTCAGAGCATGGGAGCATGAAGTATCTTCATGAGAGCCTTCCTCTCCCTCAGAGAAATACCAACTAATAACATCAGAGCTGGGGGAAGACCCAGGAGTATAAATATTTTCTGAAGCTTTTCAAGCTTCAGGGTGCTCTCTGGGGAGAGAGCTTGTTTTCCATCTTCAGGAACATTGTTCTACATTACTGTGCAGTACAATGAATCCAAAGTGATCCCATCTGAGATTTTTCCCCCCCTGCCTCTCTTTCCTTAGATAGTATCTGCAAACTGACCTCACTTTTCCCAGAGACTTCAAAACATACTTTAAATCTTTCCTTATGTTACCTGTATCTGCTGCATTCTTTTTTTATCCCACTGCTCCCTATAGCAAACATGCTTGGTGGTGGAGCATAATTTTTTTTTCTCTGAAGTTTTTTCCTAAGTTTTATTCAAATATCTGTTCTGGAGAACAAACATGGTAGTGGGTTTTTTCTTCAGTCTTACGATCCTGGCAGCTCTTGAAAGCTGGAAAGCTTTACACTTACTTTGTATTTGATCCCTCTTATGCTAAGGGGATAGATGTTCCAAATGCATAGTAAGCTTTTGACCAAGAAACCCTTTGTATCTGATTTCTTTGTGTTGTTGACTAGTGTCGGTAAATAGCACAACTGTCTGCTACGTGGATTTTGGTACTTATTTGTACGGTAGGTTTATCTTTCTTTGGTTTTATATAAAACAATGTTCCACAACCCCTCCTCCAAAAGCAATACTACTTCGACACTGGCTTTTCCTGAATAAAGCTCTGTGGATCGCTTCCCTTGGCGCACCGCAGCGAGCGGCTTCCCACGCGTGCCCGGCGGCGAGACGCGGTGCCGCTGCCC
>JAVJGI010000066.1:0-36399 GCA_035590275.1 Ibycter americanus
AGCGCTCTCCTGCCCGCACCTCGGCCCACCGGCCTCGCGTGATATTTTCTGTCCCCTGCCTGGCTGGGGGGGGGCAGTGACAGAGCAGCTGGGGGGGCACTGACAGAGCGGCTGGGGGGGACAGTGACAGAGCAGCTGGGGGGGACAGTGACAGAGCGGCTGGGGGGCACTGACAGAGCGGCTGGGGGGCAGCCGGGGGCAGCCCGTCACACTGGGTTGATCAGGCTCTGCCTAAAATGTTATGTGGTTTACGATAAAATTAATGTTTAATGGTAGATGTAGCCAGTGTTACAAGTATACCATTTCTACAAATGAAGTTGGAAAGTTCAAAGGAGAAACTGATTTGTGATCAGCCATCATTCTTTAACAGAACAGTGCAAAATTCTTGTTCAGTCCTGAAAAGGCCACTTTACTTCATTTTATAATTCCATAAGAGTTCTTCAATGCTGTTTTGCCAAGAAAAGTGGTTAGATTTACAACTGTAGATGTTTATTGAGTTTCTTCTAAGGGAGCTGTTCTTGGTGCTGCTTCATTCATCTCCAGATGTCTGATCTACTTGTCATTTCTATTAAACAATAGAGGGGCTAAAGAAATAATGCTTTTACTATCACAGCAATTCCAAGATTAATAAACCCCTCTAACTTACCATACACGCTTGCACAAACATATTGTCTATAAATACATACTAGATACAAAACATGCATATTTAAATACAGTATATGTCAAATTATTGTTTTTTCCATTGCTCTGTAATAAATACATTTGTATGATAAAAATAATTGGAAATATGAATGACCACACACATTATTCACACTACACATCTTTAACAGCCAGTACAGAGCTTAGAAACGGGAAAAAATCTGAACAATTTCTTGTGTCCTAATATGATGGCACTCATGTGGATTACAGCTTTTAAAAATCCATTGTAAATAGGGCACACTGAATATATGCGACTGTCATGCCTATGAAACTCAGATTGTATGATTTCATCACTTTTGGCTTCCCATAAATGAATAAAAAGCATTTGCCATGCTAACTTATATTATCAATTGCTGTCTCAGGAAAGTAAACTGAGACATGCACTGTGTCCTGAGTTCTCGGCCATTAAGTAGCAAAATAATATAATTACACCCATACCAACCTACACTTGTAGAAGCATTTCTTTAACACTCTGAAGTCTCTTCTGAAAGGCATGTATTGTAGAAGGCGGCATTTCTAATTGTCAGGATGATTTGACATTTGAAAATGTGTATTTGTTCCATTTTCCATCAAATCAATATCTTGAAGACTTGTCATGTTGGGTTATGAAGGTGGCCAGATTCAGGCATCAGGGTCAGGTGTGGCTCCCTGCGCTGGGAGCTCTGGGCTGTGGGCCCAGACCTGCGGCTCTTCAGAGAACCAGGCTCCAGCCTTCTCACTCTGTCTCTTGACCCACTCTTCTTCTCTAGCCTGTGCCATCTGCTACAATTTCTTTATAAGAAGTTTCGGCAGTTCTCCTTTTGCACCAGGCATGTGCGATGTACCAGCATCTTTCTGACATCTTTGCTGATGTTTTTTCTGGTCTTCTCTAAGTAGTCCTGCATAGGGTATAGAATGATAAACAAGTCCTTCCCTTGAGGCTAGATTTAATTAAGAAAGGTACGAAAACCACAGTAATGGAAAGGCCTAATTTGATTTTTTTCTGTATCTTTTAGGAATAAAAAATTGCATTAAAATGCTGACTAGATATTCACAAAAATGTCTTCTTCCTGTCAATCACACACAGTGGTTTTTTATTTAATTATTCCATATAATTTATCTTCACAGTTCCCTCTATAACTCATTTCCACAGCTCCTTGCTTCTTGGACAGGTTATTGATCTAATGTGTACAGAGAAGGTTTTTTAAAGGCAGTCTTTTAATAATAATCACCTATGCACAAAATCAAAGAGCTCTTTAATGTAAGCAGTAGTAGAAATTTGATCAATGCAAGCATTACAGCATTAGGTCTTAAATTAATTGTTTCAGCTTACACTTTAGGTAACTTTGACATCACTTCGATATCTGGTCTTTTCAGAATTTTATCATGTAGGAAACACTATCTTCATAAATCACTGTCAGGTAAGAAATTTTGCTGGAGACAAAATAAAGTAAGTGGTCTAAAAAATATTCCAGTGGAAGCTGGGGACTGAACTTGATACTGGCCCTAGATTTCCAGGCCCCAGGGTAATCACTTAATACCTCAAAAATACCCAGGGAAAGAAGTGAAGAAGCTCCACCCAAAACATTTGACAAAAAGTTTATAATGTGTTACAGAAGTGTCACTCATAAACTGCCATTGGGACGCAGAGTTTAGCTATGCTTAAGAGGAAGATTGGGTCTATATCTAAGAACTTTTTTCTGTAATTCACCATCCAAATTCCTGCTGAGGAATATTGCTGTCAGTTCAGTTTTCTATAAAAAAAAGAAAGGGTGGGGTTTTTTAACCACTGGATGAAGATCAAAAGTGTAGACCTAATATTCCCTCCTTATTAACCACAAATAGGGGTGGTAAATAGATGCTTTCTCAGATTCATCATAAAGAATTTATTTTTTTAAAAGAAACACCTGAAGGAACATCTAGGCAGTGAACTATGGGGGTCAAGCATGAACACATTTCGGATCACACACTGGTCAGCTTCCCACTGGTCCTCAGAGACCATCGCTGCTGGTTGCAAATACCCTTCACTGAGAGGAACAGTGGAGTAGGCAGTGCGCCCTAAAAGATGGAAGGGAAATGAATGGAATGGGTGTTCTTGCCAGGAGGAAGAGATACGTATAGAAATGTACATATGTTCCTTCAAAGGGGTTTAATGATTTGCATGTAGTTGTGAACAGTTTTCTGTGCATTTAAACAATTCTAATGATTAGTGTTTCTAATGAGTTGTTTGGTACTGTGGCCCTTCAATTTACCATGCACTGAGCAGGCTACAAATACTGGTCCTGTATAAATTATTAATAAAATCAACATCTTTTATCACTTTCTTGCCTGACATAAACTATGATGAGCTGAAAGTCCTACAAATGCTTTTAAGCATTCCCCCCTTCTGCCCCCCCCCCGCCCCAGTACACATGAGGAAAATATTTGCTTTTGTACAACAGTGGAAGTGCTTTTTCTGTGGCTAGAATAAATTTCCTCAGTCATTCTATAGTGGATACTAATAACCAAAGTGGCTTTGTTGTTATCTAACAAAAGGCTAACATGCTTTAGCTTTAAAAAATCATATCTTTCCTATTGTCCTTTTCATCTCAGCCTTGTTTTCTGCTATAGTTAATTATTTTTCTTGTAGACAAAATAAACCCCATTAGTACTAACAAGGGAGATTCAGATTAAGGGCTCACAGAGGCTTGGATCTTAATGTTAACATTATTGTGTGAGCAGGAATTTATCAATTTGGGATTAAAAATTAATCACCAAAAGTGTTTTAGGAGCATGATTCATAGTCAAACCAAAATACCAGAACATTTACTTGATTCCATAGAAAAGACAGATGTCTTTATCTTAACTCTATGGGAATTGCTCTGGAAAATGGAAAGGGGTGTGTCTTTAACAAAGCTAAATTTGAACTATCACATGTGATAATTTGATTTCTGTTTTTTCTTCTTTCTTTGCCTTTTTCGGTGTGACATGAGTCAAACAAAAATAGAAGGATAATATCACAGATGTTACTTTACACCAATCACTGGTTATTGCTTATTCAAATGATGTTTTAATACAAACACACAACTGCTCCTTCTGTTTTATTGCTGTCAAAATTTTGTTTTAAATTTAATAAATGTAGAAGTGTGAGCAGATGTGTCATTGACAGTTTGCTTTCTTCACTGGGCTGCATGGCAAGCTAGAGGATGTTAGTTACATCTGCATTTTTAGAATATTTAATTCTGTGCCTTTTTCACCCAGTCTGCTCCTCAGTTGGCTGTTAGGGCCAGTGCAAATGGTCTATGGCTGTGCAGCAGATCTGGAAAGCTGCTGCAAGCTCAGAGCTGTACAAACAGTCAGCATCCATCACTAGCTCCTGGAACCTTGGGTACCTCACTGGCTTCTCGGAGAGCTTTGGGTAAACTTACTTGTCTAGCCACAGATGGTCCCTGAAAACCTTATGGATGATTACATTCATCCCATGTTTTTCCCAGTGTTTGACATAGTACTGTAGCATCCCTAACTGCTGCACCAAAAGTGGTTTCAGTCCCAGCTGTGCGCTGGTAAAGCCCATGATAAGACTGGCTGCCAAAAACAGATCAATGGGAGTCTGTGGCCTCTGGGATGCCTGGGTCATCAGAAAAAGGGCATTTCTTGTCAGGTGGAGGTATTTCAGTGCATATTGCTGTGTGGTGGAATATGGGCAGGCAAGTCAGCTAGATCTTAGTTAGTAAGGATCCCCTAATTGTTGAAATGGGTAACTTATAATTCTGGGAACCAGGCAGAGAGAAATCCCAAGGAAGAAACTATCTTAGTATAACAACAGCTGAGTCCATAAACCACTGTGAAATAAATATACTTTATAAACATAAAGTGAAAAAGTAGTCCCTCACTTACAGTTATGTGATTCATGTCTTTAATTTATTTAAATCAGTGACCCATCAACTGCAGACACAAAATTAGAAATTCAGCAAAAATTTCAACTGCCATAAGGAAATACTGATTTTTCATTTGCTCTCCTCCTGCAGCTGCCTCTCCACATTTCATGAATTTATCTCAATATGAAGCACGATGAGGAATCATCTTGCCAGAATATTATTGATCTGTGATTGGGGTAACAGGCTCAATACACCGTAGACACAGATGTGAAGGAGACAATTTACTCGCTCTCACCCCCAAATTTTTCAGAGTACTTTGTTTCAGATAAATAAATCTGTAAGCTTTTCATAGCAGTTTTGTGACCAAATATATGCCACTTACATTACTTATGGGATTTTTCAGTAAACCAAGAATGAGTCAGTATCCTTGTATTAATCAGATGGTCATGGTTTGAAAGCTGCTGATATCCATGTCACATGGCCCAAAGGGGTCCACACACAGCCAGTCTGGTCTGTAAGGCACTGAAGTGAAGGGGTTTCTTTTCTTTTTCCTTTCTTTTTTTCCCCCATTGGTTACAGTGGGATTTGGTTCAAGCTCAATAAATTCAACAACAAGTACCGGATCTTCAGCTGGTGTAAATTTCACACATTTGCTTCAAAAGCAGACGCTGCCTTTCACGGTGGGAATTTTCCTGCTATCTTGGGTATACACAATTTGCAAGTGCTGAAGTTGGAGTGTCCGGCTCTATAACTTTGAAAAAGATACCGAGATTTTCCATGCTGTATGGGTGGTCGCTCTCTGAATGGTAGCTCCTTTTTACTGTTTGTTGCTTACAAGTAAAATGATTATTTGTACAGATATTTTCCAGAAATATATGACCAAATTATGCACACAGCATTTGAGAAAAACATGGTCCATGTATCAGGATAAGGCCAAAAATTCACAGCGTGAGATTTTCTTCAGCCAGCTGGGCTTCATTTTCTTTCAGGAAATCATAGTGTTTGTAACAATCTGGCCCTCCCTACCAAAATAGTCCAACCCTCTTTCAATATTTGCCAGGAAAGCTACACCAATATATCAATCATTAATTATAGAAACCATATCTGAACATAGGAAAAAGGGAGAGTTTTAATTCTCTCCAAGATATTGATTTCTTTTACAGTCTCTGAGAAGTCAATCAAGCTGCTTGCCCCCACAGTAGCCCTTTATTCAGAACATAGGTGATGCAGGAGGCGGGGCTGATGGGGCAGAGTGTGCGCATGGGCACTTGGCTTGAATGAAGCAACTCTATAAATGGCTGCCTCAGTAAAGAGCTAGTGCACTACTGCAGGCTTGGAATTGTACATGCATTACCTGGAAAAGCTCTTTTATCTTCCATAGAATGGGGTTAGTTGAACTCATGAGCATATTTTTTCCTTAGGAAGACATCCTTAGGATTAGGCTCTTTGAAGTGCAACGAAGACAAGTTGCACTTTCTAAAGGCTATGACATTATATGCAGAAGCTCCTTCTGAAGTTTGGCTGTTTAAAATATTTTAAAAGTATTTTTTGTTAATAGATTGAGCCACGAAGATGAGATAATGGCATTCAAATATTTGTTCTTGTTCCACAATGACTACCTTATTGCATTACCTATGTCAAGGAAAAGCTTTCACGTTCATGATGCAAATTTTCTGCAAGTGATTCTTTATAGCTTTGCTCAGCTCTGTGCAAAGATAGAGGCTTCTTGAAGGTCCATCGAATTCTGCTCTGTGGCATTCTGTGATGGTCCCAGAAATTTCTTCCTGAACATGATAGGACAAGATAACAGAATGAAACTATGAAGATTTCTGCAAGATAATGACCACTAACTGCTACCTGTTGTTCTCTACCATACTGTACATCATGTGAGTGGTACCCTACTATTCTAGGTCTATCTGTGCAATCTCAGTCTACAGGTATGTACTATAGCCACTAAGCATGGACCTTGGCAGGTCCACATTACTTCTCATATGTAACCTGTGCTGGTAGCAACAGGAGACAGAGAAGTCATGCTACTTTGTCAGTTATGCCAAAAGATAATCCAGAAGTATTTAACCCAGGTTGTAGCATGTATTTGAGAATCTTTATGGGTGTAAGGTAGGATACTGGAAAACGCAGTCTACCCTATCCTTCTGTAGAGGGTGTTCAAGTAGTGGCTTGCAAGTCCATTCCCTTGCCTCAGTTTTTTTCTTTACTGTCTTAGAAGCTTTTCTGAATTTCCGTTGTCAACATGCATGGTTTCCAGGCTTTCTGACTCCATGGTCCTACCCCGCTGCCTGGTGTCATGCTGCTGTGCTGACAGCTCCTTCTAGAGCTCTGATAGTGATGGACGACAAGCATGGCATGCAGCTGTGTCTCTGCAATTGTTATAGCCAAGTTCAGTTGCAGATTTAATCTGTATCAGGCATGGACACTCCCTGCATTTGTCTCATTTATAGGGTCCCCTGACAGACAGCATATGTCAGGTTTTTGTGAGTCCTCAGAAGATAGATAGTAACAGTATAACATCAGATCCATTATTATACAAGAAAGAGGGATCCATGATAGGTGATCTACTCTCGGTAAAATCAAGCCCCACTCAAACTTTCCAAATCAATATGAACTAGTAGAATGATTTTATAACAGACTAGCTCTTTACATTTTCAGCTGTGACAGTTTTGACTTAATACTAGGGCTACAGAAGCTGAATTTACAGTACAATCAAACCACAGCTCCAAAAGGAGTCTGTAACTCTCTTTCCAGTGTCATCTCTATTGACCTCAAAACGAGACTTGCTATTGCCATACTCCGTGGATTATGGAGCCCTCTAATGTCAGGAAGCTGCACTGGGTGAAACGTGTCCACAGCTTAGCTCCTCACCTCTGAGCAGGTTGTGGACACTGGCAGATTCATTCTACTGTCTTGAAAAACAGGGTAATACACTTTATGGATGAAAGGCATGTATTCTGTATGCTAACTCTACATACACAGACTTCGAAATTGTGCTCCTGTTCGTACTCTGAAAACTGCTGGCTCCAGTGGTACTTAATCAGGCCAGAACTCAGCATTGTGTCTTTTAGAAACCGATATTTTTCTTGTTATAGATGTTTTTGCAGTAGTGGTGACATACACCATTCCATCAAGCACTGATTGGAAAATGAGGTAAACAAGCATTCTGTGTTGCATGACAATTTTCTTCGCAGAATAGATACAGAGCAAATTTCTGGAAGAAGCCAGTAAGATAAAGTTAGAAATGAAACCCTGCCAAACCCTTAAAGTTGGGAAAAATATGTGGTTACCAAAGAAACAAAAAAAAAATGAAAAGAGAGCCATGCTGTTGAACTTCAAACATTGTCCAACTGCCGAAAGCAAAAGCTATATTAGTAGTAGAGAGTTTAGCATGTAACAATGAGAAAATCTGTAATAATGGCTTAAAAAGCCAGTCTAATTTTCCATGACCCTACATAAGCCTAGTAATACTCATTAGTGTCTACATGAATTTGTTAAACCTTCTCAGCACTGAGAAAACATGACTTCTTTCAATCTGGATTTGTTTGCATCCAAAGATTTCATAAGCTGGAGCTTCCATGGGAGTGACAATAACTTATATTTGAGGATTAAAGAAACACATTATATATTCCACATCTCAATAAGAGTAGCTAAATAGTGTAATCTACCACATTTCTAAAAGCAATCAAATGGACAGATTCCTGCCCTTTTCAGTAAGCAAGCTTGCCTGTAAGACAAGCATTCTGAATTTCATAATTAAATGAAAAATTAGATGAAAGCAAGTGAGGCTATGAATTGGTGCAGCTTGATTGGAACAACAGGGTCATTAATAGTTATTAATAATAACCAGGATAAACTGTCAGATATCATCCACATGTAAGTAGGTAGACACGAACAGATGATTAATAAATGTGTCTTAAAGAAAAAGAATCCTTGGCTGAGACTCTGGTGAACTTGCAAGCTAGGAGAGTAGATACAATAAAATGCAGAAATAGGGCATTTGTTTTAATTTTGGATGTGACGTATTTGGATAAGGAACCCAGCGTCACACAATGGCCTGCCATGGAAACGGTGATGTTACGGATTTTAGAAGTTAGCTGCAATGAAATGCCCCTTTTGGCTCAGAAGCCTATATTCACCCCTGACTAATTTCATTATGCTGCTCAAGCTGACACACTGATTAAAAGAAAGTCATTCCATTTACTGCTCCTTTTAATCATTAAGTAAACATAATATGGAGTGCTTGGTATGTTTGGTAAATATGAAGATCAGTTATTACTCCTCAGGTGCTGATAGGACTATCGTGCTGGCTTATCTCCTGTGCTATCAGCACCCCATTCTCCCGTACAGCAACTTTTTGAAATTGCAACACGGTAAACAAAAGGCCTTTGGGTATTTGATTTTCTCTCTTTCAAATATACATAATCACTCAGCAATACCAGGATGGCGAAATTATCCTTAGAGCCAAATGACTTTGAATTAGATTTCTTTTCTTAACTACATCAATCCCCCATGTGCCACTGATATCTGTGGAACTAATACAGAAAATGATCCCTGCTGGGGCCACACTCGCCACCCATTTGCAGACAAGGGTGGATGTAATGCATAAAGCCCCCTCGACAGCTCATGCTACTATACACGGACTACATACTTCTCCAAATGAAGAGATGGCTACGTCTGCCCACGCTGATGTTCATCTGATGGCTGCCAAAGAATCTTCTCCTATGGAAGTGCTGTTACCCCTTACCAAAGACGGACATTTTCAACGGATGTGTATGATGTAATGTTTTCAAGGCAGGTGAAGGCACTGCAACAGCAGGGTGGGATCTTGCAGAGCTTTCTAAAGATCTATAGCTCTTCTATAGAGCTAACCCTCCTAAAGCAACAGGAGCTTTACTATCGATTTCCATGAGAGTAGAATTAGAGTACAGCTTTCCAAACCCCTTCTGTGCAAAAAATGCAGAACAGATTTTAAAATTTAGGAATGATGTAATGAGGGCTAAGCTAAGCCGAGCTGAAGCACTGCTGGGCCTCCTTCCTGTTACCTCACTTTTGGCCAAGCAGAACCACTCCTTTCCTTGTGTTTGCACTGGCACATCTGAGCTGAAAACCCAGGGAAAGAGATGGGCAGGGTACACAGAGATGGAGGGGAAGGTGTTATGGCACAGACAGTGTTTTTCCTTGGATACAGCCGATCCTTCCCTTCACATCCACAGAAGTATGAAGCCTTGCTATGCTGCCTTGCAGGGGTACCACACAGGAGGATGTGTCTAAATCCTACTAAAAAGGATGTTCTGTCATTCTGCAAGAAACAGCCTCCAAAGGTCCCTCAGGTAGGAGTTTTGAAAAGCTCTAACTCTGCAAATTAATATTTTTCAGACAGTTCTTGTCATATTTATTATTACAATTACTATTACTACTATTGGCATTTTTGCCCATAGTTGCTCACTCATTTTCACAGAGCAAGGATAAAATTGGAACCCAATTAATTTTCCCACTTCTACTCTCACACCTCTGAAAACAAAAAAATTCTGAAGTTGTCACCAGTCTGCCTATTATTTTGTTTGCTGCTTCCCTCCTGAACAGTGCCATCAAGATGAGCTTACATTTGATATCTTGTTGTCATTTCTCTTTGTTTTCTGTTTGCAAGACGCTGATGGTTCATTGCAAATTGGAGAAGGCTCCCAGCATGTCAGCTGTCTGGACAAACTGCAGGAGCAGTTTAGCTGGGAATAAAACCTCCCAGAGATGCAGGTTTAATACTGTTTGCATGGCTTTCGCTCTTCAGTTTGCAATCACTCTGACTTCAAAGAAGTGTTTTACAAGTTCCTACATTCAGATCATTGTAGAGAAAAGTATTTGTTCATTCTTCCCATCAGGTACTTCCAGAAACAGCCTCACAAGAGTTGGTAAAGGAGAAAGAGATATTTTATTGTTCTGATTCCCTTAAATTGGCAGCACCCTGCAAAACTGCAGGACAATTATAGGTGCCATGATTTTTTTTCTATCATCCTTCCTAGCTTGTGTATTCCAGTTTAATACAGCCTCAGAACTGTGATTTTCCATGAGCATAATTAACATTTTGCCTCTGAGTGCAATAAGCTGCATTTGCTGCTCTGTCCAGAGGCTGAGCCAAGAAGCATTGTTTCTCACTTCATAATGTTTTAATGTTCTATGGAAATGCCAGTCTATTTGTTAAAATTTTGTTCAAACACACCTCAGCCAAAAGTGCTATAACTCTTTTCACATGAATCTTTCCCATGGCCTTGTTCTAAGCATGAATTTTCTTCAGGGGCTGTTATATTTACTTATTTGTTTATTATTAAGGACACTACAGATTGAGAAAAATAAAGGCAAGCAGGCAAACCTGCAGACTGCCGAGCTGAGAGACTTGTATCCTGATAACAGCGTACAGTGAGGCGTAGAGCCTGTTATTAGGATAAAAGTCTGGCCATGAACAATGGCAAAACTGTACTTGTCTTCAGGAAGATCAGCATTTCTCCAGTGTCCTTGCAAGAGCAGAGGTTCTCCTTCTTTAGCTGAACTTGTTTGTAGTTAAGTCACTACCAACACTTTCTCTGATTTCAACCTCATTATGAACTTCAGCTATTTTTTCCCTTCCACTAAAAAATTAGACTTCTTTAAAATGAACTGTGAATTCTACAGAAATATTCTGGCTTAGAAAAAATTGCCATTGAGAACCTAGGTATTTTTTTGTGACAAAGACAGTAAGACCATAGCACTGATTTTACACTGGTGTTGAGAAAATTTACCCTTCAGGCCTCTATCCGAGTCTCCCGTTTGCTTGATTCATTGCAGATTTTTCTCTTATCAGGTGAGTAGTTTGACCATTTGATTTTATTGTTGGTTTCTTTCCAGATGCCAGAAGTACTGGGTATTTAAATATATATCTGAAGTTCAGCAGGAAATTGAAAATTGATTCTCTACAGCAGTTATCTGAGATATGGTTCAAGTTCTTGCTTCAAGTTAGCCAGAGCAAAGAGCTAAAGGAATCTCAGGGGAACGCCAGCTCCACAGATATTCTGGAGTAATTTCTGTGGCATCTTGGAAGAGAAATTCAGAAGTTGTACATTTGTTTAAACAAGTCTCCTGCTTATTCTTGGCTCTACTGAATAAGCACGGAGGGTAAGAAGAGAACAGAAAGTATTTTGAATTACTTGCATAATACGCAGGCACCTTTTAGCGCAGACATAGGCAGTGAATTGTCAAATATGGTGATGATCAGATTATGACTCCTTGTGATTGTCTTTAGCTGTGCGGTGGCATGGCCACAGGCTCTAGTCACAGCTCAGCCTAGAGGTGCTAGGTCTCTCCCAAAGCTGCTGAGTGCAGCTGAAGCAGAGAGGCGCACTCCAGCAGAGCTAAGTGCTTACTGTAAATGTAAGTGGCATGACATAAAGTCAGATTTTTTACTAATGACTCTATGAATTTGATATACTAATATCAATGGACTGACTTAAAATGGTAACCTTTGTCATTCTGAGTCATACATAAATGAACGGTTAAACCAGCACTTGGGTGCAGAGTTTAGTGATGTTTTTCTCAGCAAAATCAATGAAACTAAGCTTGGGTAAAATATTTGCAAGAATATAAAAGTGACTTAGTTCTCTGCCTAAGCTTAAGGTTGCTGCAGCAGCACATCCAGTGGTAGCCTATTAAATGTTACTTGGACTCCAGAAGCTGTGATATGCAAGAGAGCTCAAACCCCCTTTTATGCTCTGGCAGGAGAGTGAGCGCAGTAATGATTCAGTGTTACAGGCCAGTGTTAGTTCAATACAGATTGATTTGGTTCTGTACCTTTTTCTTTAAAATGCATTTCCACACAAATGAGTCTGGTGTGTTCAAACTTCCTAAATAATAATTCCACCAAAATTCTGTAATGAATGAATTACCCTCAAAAATCTACAGGAATTAAAAATAAATCAGCAGATTCTCTGTTCAACAGCAGCAATAAATCCTTCCTCTATCACAGCATACACTGTTTACATTTGCCTAGGGGCTCTAAAACATTATGAGATGAAATGATTTTCCTGTTCCTTGGTGTCTGGCTTCCATAGAATTTAAGTGTTTCATGAATTTAATTGTGAAGAGAACAGTTTAACATTTTTCAGCACCCTGTGGGGAAATGGAAGGAGGAGCCAACTGGATATTATGCTGCCTGGAAAATTATTCATATTTAAAATTTAGCTGTGATGACTGTATCAGGTGACATTCAGAAGGCCAGCAAATGGCCCAATGTCCATTAAAGACCCATGCAAACTGTCAAAAGAAGGATTTGATAGTCTAAGTAGGACCTAGCTGCCTGCTTTGTGGTAGAATTTCATTCCAGGTTGCATAAATGTCTTTATTTATGCAACATTAAGCCATTTTTCAGCATTTTCCTGAAAATCTATTGGTTGTTTTCAGGCTCTCTGAAAGGTATCATATTTAATTGCATGAGACATCATCTGTCATGCTTTGAAGAGAGAGTTTATATCTCTAGCAACCAAAAGCTTGCAAAAAGGCAGCTGCAATCTTCTGCTGGAGCGTAGATAGAAGAAACAAAAACTACTATTGTTGCTTAGATGTAAAAAGAATTCTTTTTTTCAATGGAAAAGATTGTCCCGGCTTACCTTGATTACTGAAATCAAGGAAAACATATAACTTAAGTCTATCAGACCATTTTTGTACAATTTAGGGAATGAGAGAGAAGATTGCTGTACAAGCTAGAAAAAAAAGCAAAACTACTATTTGTGCCTCATTTAAACATGAATCCCTTTATATTTTCATTTTCCAACCTCTATTTTCTTTGCTTGGTCCTCTTTTATTCACTTTCATGCTTTGCAGGCAATATGGGAAGGATTTCTGCGCTGTTGTGTATGCTTACTTATTCCGACTTCTCTGCTTGGTGCACAGAAGTCAGGGTGTGATGAACAATGATTTGATGTACAGAGCCTACAATGCCAAAAGAATCTAGTACTTTATTCAGAAGCAAATGACAACAAAATCTTTGAAAACCTGAGAAGAAGGTGGGGTAGTAAAAGGGATGTGTGGGAGAAGAGGAATATAAAAAAAGGATCAAAGCAGATAAATTTCAGCTGGCATGTGATAACATACTCCTCAGTTTCCTAGAGTTAAATTTGTAGTTTCCAATATATTTTAGTGACAGATCCCGCATAGGAAACCTAACCTAAATTATCCCTTATAAATCTGTTTTCTAACAACAACAAAAAATAGAATTAAATATCATCTTATAAATTTTGCTAATGTGCTTGGTAGTGAAGCAAAAGCAGCAGTAAGAAAAAGAGTGCTGCTGACAGTTTCAGTGAAGAGCAAAACCAGTCAAGTATAATGTTCATCATTCCTTATTATGATAATCAGATCCCGACATTCTGCACTGTGATGTGCATGGCTTGCTTTGTTCAAGATGTTACCCGCATGATTTCTTTGGGAGTTGTCTTCTTCCCTTGCCACCAACTTAATACACATGCTTTTAGTATACAAGCACTGGAAACAAGTGCTTCAGAAGTTCCTGGTCGGCCCAGCCCCCCTCTATGTGCACACCAGATGACACGGAGACAAATGAATCTGCTTCCAGGGACACCACTGCGCGAAGCATTGCTTTGGTTCATTAAAGCAAATGCCTGGGTACGCATTCAATAAATGTTCTTTATGACTGAAAATTAGCAGTGGTGTGAATGGGTCTCTTGAACTTTGTAAGTACAGTGAGGGGTAAGAATGACAGAATCTGAGTGTTGAGAACTGGAAGGAATAAAAGAGTAAATCTGAAAACAGAACAGACTGGAGACTGGAGCACTCCTGCATCTCTCGTAGGGTGGAACTGTGCATTAGCAGATGGCAGCCTAAAAACAATATGTGCTTAGAGAGCTTGAGATGTATGGCAAGATTTTCAACACCTACGCAAACATTCAAAAGAGTATTGTCTGTCAGGGGTGGTGTAGGGATTTACAAGTTGCTTTTGTGTGGATTTATGAAGCTATTATGTACATACGATCAGCTATGAGATGTTGAAGGTAAATTCAAGGCAGATTTTTACAAAATGTAACACGAGAACTCGTCACAATATTAATCCATATGTTTTGATGCGAGCATTGTAAAACACATATAAACCAGCCCAGACCCTTCTTTTATTGGTAGATCATATAGTTAGGTCGCTTGTGAGAGGCAGCGGAAAATTGCAACCGAAGAGCAAATCGTGATCTTGCCATCTGCCTTGAAGGAATTATTATATAGGGTTTGCTGTCAATCATCCAACCTGTTTTGAAGCACAGGCAGAACAGTATATGATTTTTTCCATGCTCATTTCATGCACTAATTCTTCACTCAGAAACTAACTGTTTCCAGCACTAGCACAGCACGCAGGGCTCTGGCTGCAGCGCTCTGCCCAGCCCTGCAAACAAGCAGATGAGGTATGGAAGAGAGCTTTAGGGTGTTTTTCTTAAATAATGACAAAGCCCATAGCTGTGACAAGAAATTAAGTCTCAGGGTATTGTGTTTGTTGAAGTGATGGCATCAGGGAAGTTCTGGCTGCTGAATATCACATATTCATGCTGATTCTCACTTTTTTTTTTCGTTCCAGTGGGAGAACTTTCCCCAATCTTTCATTTCTACCTCTTTAAGGGTGTCTTTTGTGTTGTTTTCTAATTTTTTTGGTTGGTTGGGCTTTTTCCCATGAACATAACGGAAGTCAGAAATTGTCCCTGTCTGCCTGCTTTCTCTTTTCAAGAATTTTCCTACAAACTTTAGGCTACAGTATTCCACACTAGTGCATTTCATCCATAACCAAATTTCCTTATGCAGCACCTCTAATCTGAAGATCTCCAAGCATACCAAAATAGGTGTGCGGAAGCCACACCGTGACAGAATACAGGGCATTTTAGCAGTAATAAACTGAAGTATAATTTAAGATCATGTAGTAAATCCATTACAAGAGTTCACACTGCAGGGGGCCAGTAGCAAAGAAACCTCTCAATTTGTTAATGCTTTTTCCACCACTGGCTTTCTTTGTGATAAAGTGGGAGCAAATACACAGGTTTGCAAATAAGCTATTTGGTCAATCCCCTAGTGTAATATAAGAGCTGAGATTTCCTCTGCGGCTGGGGCCGATGCAGAGTTACTAGACTTTAAAGTGCTGTTTTCAGGGTAGAACCTGGAGTTATAAAGACCAGAAGTGCAACACTGCAGCACTGGGTTGGCTCCTTGCATTTTCCTTTTGCAGAGGTACCGGTCAAAGCTTTCTTCCCAAAATAAGACGTTTCTGAGCGCAGGTGCTGGGTTGTGCCAGGATGTGCATTTGATGTGTACTGGAGCTCCCTGGCACACCTGGGTGCCTGGAGATGCTTCACAGCCAGGAGAGGCATTAGGCTGATAGCAGAGCTCCATGCAGTGTTCCCTAGCACACATCCTGGCGTATGTGCCATATCAGCCTGGCTGTGCCTTGTTACTGGGATTTACTTTAACAAGCAAATACTTTGCACCTGGTAGTTTTTTGACCCTTCAAACCAGCTCATTCCTGTGCCAGGTTGCGGACTCTTTAAAGGCTCAGGTGGTTTGAGTTTATAAAAATTGCTAGTCTGTGGAAGGAGGTTGAGAGGGGTTTGCTTTGGGAGTGGAGGAAGCAGCCACAACTTTATAGAAAGAAGTTTTTTTGAGTTAGGGAAAGACAGAAACAAGAGCTAAATCTGCCTGTGAGCTCAAACCTGAATTTTAATGGTTTTTTTAAGGTTGGTGCTTGGGAGCTTGGCTTTTGGGGCTGGTGGAGTGGGTTTTTGGTCGTGTTCATGGTTTGTACTTTGGGCTTTCGTGGTGTGTTGGGGAAGCTCTTTCTTCTCACAGTGACGGGAGGGTTGGGGGTGGCTTGGAAAAGGGTGATGTATTTTTGAGCTCTGGTCTATGTGGTAAACCTTTTTGCTGTGGCTTCTGGCTGTTTTTTCTACTATTTTCTCTAAGTTTGGAGAAGATGTGAAGCTGGGCTGGGGGGGAGTCTGCCACAGTGCAGCTGGGAAAGAGATGGACTATCAAGCTGGGTGTGGCTTGCTGCAGTGCTATAGGGAGAAATTTGTTTCCTAGATAGCCCTGTTTCTGTGCTGATGTTTGAAATATGTGAACTTTGACAGAAGAGGCTTACTTTAGCTGCTGTTGAAGCCTCCTTTTTTATTACCTGGGGATAATGGAGACATATTGTTTAAATTTAACTGAAAGGTAGGATCATAGCTAGCCTAGAGGGAGTGAAGACAGCCCAGTGACCATGTCTGAACTCACTAGTGAATTTGCTTGCTGCCTCAATTTCTTTGCTTCTGTTGGATTTGTTTTATTTATGTTGTGAATATTGAAAGCACTTGTACCTTATTGCAGAAATTGACTTTTCAGCAGCAAAAGTAAACACTAAACTGTGCTTGAGGACTGGTATTTGAGGTACTGAAACTGATAAATCAAACACCAAGTGTCCTTTCTGACTATAGATACACTAACTTTCAGTTCATACACTCTGGCCCATGATTTGTGTGTTGTAGGTGGGTCTTGCATGTAATGTGGTTCTAACCAGTCTGGAAAGGCAGCTGCAGACTGACAATAGTAATAGTTCATTCTGAAACTAGGAATACTTCAACAGTATTTCATATAATGTGTTCAACTTGGCTAACGTAAGAATGTCTGAACTGAAGGCTCTTGAGTTTGTGCTGTGCAGAAGTTGAGAATCAATGAGCTGGATTTTCAGATCAGGATGATCTCTCCAGCTAATGTATAGCTGATAAAGGATAACAGTATCACTACTTGGCAAGAACACCATGACCAGCATCACTCTAGGGCTGTGTTAACTTAGATTACTTTGCCTTTTGGTATCTCTGAACTGAAACTAAATAAACAACTTGACTCCATTATATGAAGGTTATGTCTACCTGCCATGATATCCTAAGCACAGTCATGTTTTTATGGTTATATTTTAAATATAGAGTGCTATAGAAATTTTGTTGCGTGCTGATAATGTACTGCACAGATAATTCACTTTGTTAATCCTTAGCAAGTGCTGATCCTGTTGGCTAATGGCAAGCTATAGATAAGGGTTGAGATTTTTTGGTGCATTGTCCTACATACTTTAAAAATAACTAGGACACAAACTTTTTGATATAAACTTCCTTGACAAATATAGATGTGTTCTTCTTTTTCTTTCTCTCCTTTTAGGCATGGAAAAACTGTAAGAAGCAGAATCATTGCATCCCCCAAACACGGTAATTGTGAAAACTAGACATCCCTTTAACAAGGAATAGCAGCACCTTTAAGGTAGGCTGGGAAAAATAACTCGGAAAAATTTTCCTTTTGTGCTCTGCTCTCACTTCTTCCTGCTTTTGTCAGTATTCAAACTTGTTATTTAATTAGTCATCATTTTCCAATACAAGCTACTTACGGTGCTCATGTGGTTTTAGTTTTCTAATGGCTTTGGCTATGCTGTCTTGCTGGTTAGACTGTCTCTGTATATTTGGGGGTGGGGGATGGCTGACGAAACTGCTGCTTCTGCCAGTTGAGGTTGGTGCGGTTGAGGTAGAAAGGAGAGAGGTAGTATGGTGGTGTGGCATGAGATAACAGGGTGGGAAGCGGCCACCAGGTTTCTGGGTGCCAAGCGCAGCAAGTGAAGCTTCTCCATTGAGTATATTGCACTGTTCCCTGGTGTTGCTGTGTCCTTGGCTGGTCCCCTATACCTACATAGCTGCACCTGTGATGGAAACAGAGCAAATTTCCCAGCACCCTGTGCCTGAGGTGGGACAATAACTCTCTGAACCAGACCCTGTGCTCCCATGGGAAATGTTTTCCCTGCACAAGTTGTTCAGCTCTGCTTTTCCAGGCTTTTGCTGTGTATAGTTTATCCAACAGAGGCTGTGGTTGCAGCCACGCAAAACCCCAAATATTTCTTTGATATTTTTCCTTCATGAAAAATTGTATAGCTTTCTAGCTGAGCTTTTCTTGGTCAGCATGGTTGCCTCTAAGAAAATCAGTGTATCTTCTCTTGCTACTGGAAAAGCTAAAGGAGAAAGAAGTCTGACAACACAGGCTAAAGGATTTAATGCTCTTGTAGAAGACATAGGGAAGAAAGGTTATAGGTTCAGTTCAGTCACTGAAGTTGGACCAGACTTCCTCCAAGAGAGGAAGGAAACTGGTAGGTGGACAAGCAAAACTTCTGCTCCATCAGATTTTAAAAAAAGCCTCCATAAATGTTGTGGACATAAGACAAGAGACAGTAATTTGGCTTTTAGTGGAAGTAAGGTAAAACTTGCTGTTAGACTACATTTGGCTTACCTGGGGTAGGAATATGTAGGTATGGAGGAGCTGCAGTGTGCACTGCCTGCTGCCCAGGCAGCAGCCAAGACTGAGTTTGGGTCTATAAGAAAGAGCTTTGTAGGGTGAGTGGAAGCAGCTGGGGAGGGATGGAGAACACAAGCTGTGAAAAGCAAAGCTTCATTGTCCCAGGAGCACTAGAACTAATGAGCTTTGCATTTCAAAGGTGATGAGCCTTCTTCAGACCCTGTAAAATACATGCCTGGGATTTGTCCTCTTAAATCTCTACATGGGGAAAAGGGGGTGGGGGGTGTGGGGGAGGAGGAGAGAGAGGCGGAGGAGGCAGCATGCAGAAAACAGAGGTCAGAGGCCCTTATTTGGGTGCAAGTACCAATCTGCTGTCTGCATTAGTCTGCCCGAGTTGCATATGCTCTCCTTTTCTGTGCGCACAGAAAATTGTGATAAATAGAGGTTCAGGCAGTGAAGAGCATTTATTTTTATTTGCCTGGTTTTGTCATTCACTTGGCATCTCTAGATGAATGGTGGAACCAGGAGGAAAAGGCTATTCTTGTGAATACAGTCCTTGTGTGTGTGAGGCAGCCTGTCTCAAAGACAGTTTGATACCTGCTGACCCCTTGCAACCTGCCTTCACCCTGGAAATATCACACCAGTGTACTGGTCTGCCTTTGGCAACCCTGCCCAGAACCCCATGGAGTCTTTCAGTCAGAGCTGTGGATAGGCAGTTTTCCATGCTGTCTGACCAGGATAGCTCGGGTCCTGGTCTCTGTCCTTTCTTCTATTTGCCATCAGCTATTAAGAGTGGAGATGGAAGGACCTATTTTTGACACTTCACCTCCCAGCAGCCAGGGATGGACCACGTAGCCCAAAGGCTGTTCTACCCCTCTGCAGGGCCTGGATACATCCCACACCGGCGCTGGTGGGAGCTGCCATTGCACAGGATCGTTGACACAACCTTTTGTCCCATCTCCCTTCTTTATAGAGATAAATTACTCTTTCAGCTTTCCCTTTTCATGAGAAAGGATTTGAAATGTGCAGACTGTTCACTAGTGTCTTATTTTTCCTTCCTAGTTTTTCTTTCCAATGTGTCAGTGTTAGTAGCCCCACATTCAGCATGTGGGCCCGTAGGGACATGTAAAGCATCATCCCCTTCCTGACAAAGCCAGTGACTCCTGAAGTGAGGAGGTTAAAGCCCCAAAGTGCCAGGTGAAGATGACACTGTGCCTAGCTCAAAGCAGGGTAAGAGGAGCTGTTTCATGTCTTGTTGGTCCACTGAAGGTTAAAATTGGCAGCAAAGACATCAAAGCAGGTGTGAGGATGCTTTTGCAAGATTTGCCAAGGACTCCTCTGTTCCTGTCTGATGCTGGGAGCCAGGGCAAGGAAGAGAATGCAAGCACATGCTGTTTAATATTCTCTTCTGTCCCTCTGATCTCCCCCCTACCCTGCAGAAGCAACATGTCCCATGTTTCTGCAGAGCTTGTCCTGAGCAATAGCAGCATCTGTCAGGGGTTACAGTGGCATTAGCCTCATGGAGCTGGGAGTTAGCAGTGCTTGGCAGAGTGACAGTTCTGCTGTACCTTACATAAATCTGTATCTTGCATAAATCTGTCTCTGCCTACTCTACCAAGGTGTGCGGTCACAATTTGTCTGATTTTCCTGCTGTCCACAAGGCCTTTCAGTTTCCTAGAAGACTTTATTTGCTTCTTGAGGCTGCTCTCCCTCTTTCTTCCCAGCTTCCCACTCCATACCCTTTCCCTTATAGTTTCCCCACAAGCCCTAGGGGGAACATAGCTCGTTAAACAGGTGTGTTACTTTAACATAAATTCCCACCAACTGCCCCTCTCAGGTGCTGCAGAAAGCTCCCCATACTCCCACAGAAAGAGGGGAAGGTCTTGAGCCTCCCTGTGGCTTTGGCAGCAAACCACAGCAGCCCTCCATCCACTACCACCTGCTATGGGCTGCACCTGAGCCCAGGTCCTGGTTCCTTGCTCATCAGTTCTTTGTGGTACTTGGTGTGCCTTGGTTGCCTCTTGTCAGCTTTCTTTGACACTTCCAGACCCTTCTGAGGCCAGAAAGTAGCAACAACTGCCCCAGTTTTTGTCCTTCTTCCAGTGTTTCAGGAAATTATTGGGGAAAAGAAAACCTTTATTGACAAGAACATTATATTCTGCAAGCATACTCATGCCATGTGTCTTCATACAAAGCACCCAAAAAAAATTTTGACCTCATGAAAGCATCTCTGGTCATCACAAGACTTGTCCTAAGCCACCCTCTCCTCCCCAGCACTACTCAGGGACCTGATGGGAGCTATGCTGTGGTGGTGGCCTGTGGTGCAGGGAGGGTCCTCTTGCCAATGGTCTCCTGTGTCACTGTCACGAATGCCCCGCGCCCCCCTTTATTGCTTTATTGTTTGAAGGCTATAGTAAAGAGATGCTTCTGTCGGTCTGTGGGTCCAATCTCTTGGTATGTATTACCCAGTAAAATACTGCAGCTCCAAAGGAGTGTGTGGTCTGTCAAGTTAAAGTCATCATGTCTCTGCTGAGATAGTGTCCTTGGATGCTGAGGAGGAGGTACTTGAGAGTAGGGTTACTTACTACTGTTACTGTTTACTATTGTTTGATGTCTGGAGATGGTAAGTAGCAAAAGTAGTACACTCCTCTACCACAAGTTATCAAGGAGAAAAAAGAAAAATCCCATGTTCTTTTATAGTGTGCACCCTGGGCTCTTAAAATGGAAGTTTCTGTTTTGTCTCCAAGCCTTCTTTATTTTGTAGGCAGACATGAGAGCTGTAATGCTAAGTGAATGGTATGTATTAAGTCCATACAATGGCTCTTTAAAAAACAATTACATATTGTACAAGAGGGAGAAAAAACCACTCCATTCCTGTAAATGGCCACTTAAGATGTAGACAATAAACAGATAACTGTAATAAATAATCTGGCATATCTGAGCTTTAGCATTTAGGAGGAGTAAATCAGAGCTCTTTCCCCATTGTCTGCTGAGATGCATCGGAAATAGAGTTGGAGTGAAAGATTTCACTTGGAGTTGTGGCAAGGTGTTGGAAAGACCATGGGAGCATGTAGGAGTCTCCTGCCCTCCCCTGGGTTTTGTTACGCTTTTCCCTGCACCACCCCTCCCTGTTCACAAGCATGTGCTGCTCTCCCTTGAAATGGGAGAGACTTCCTTAAGTCTCACTTGCCTCTTGTGAATAAGTGCCAGAGCAACGCCTAGGGAATAAAGCCTTCGCCGGCAGAATTAACGCGTCTCCCAGATTGCTCATTGGGTATTTAATCCTTCGCCTCTCCAACAGCTTTGCCTTCCCACCGGTGCTCTTCCACCCTCCTCTGCCCATTCATACCTGCTTCTCGCAGACAAAACCAGCTGCTCTTCTGCTCTGTGCAAAGTCTGAGTGCTGGTATTTAAATGCAGCTCCAGTTGCTAAGCCCCGGCGACTAGCGAGTGCCTGGCTGAGGCTTGCAACCGAGGGCTGTGTCGCTTTAAGGCATGTGATACTTTCCCAAGCAGGGATGTATTGAAGTAGGCAACGGTACTTACAGCATCGTATAGCAGTGTACATACAACTGCCTTACTCTGCACTGCCCGCGCTGGAGTGAGGCTGCTCTGTCATTAAACGTAAACTGCTCCTCGTCCTTAAGTATCCTGGAAGCTGCAAATTATCTCAAGATCACTTCAAAGGTCTCATCAAGCAGAAGGTGATGCTAGGAGATGATTTAAAGGTGAAAATGAGAAGGTTTCCACCCCTCAAACCTTGGCCACTTTTCTGACGGCAGAGTCTTAGAGCTCAGATGTCTTCTTTACTCTGGAAACAGGATTTGTAACGAAAAAGATTTTTTTTTTCTTCTTTTAATCCTGACAAAGAAGATTATTGGGAAGCTATTAAAAATCCCTTATTGTGACACAGATGGATTTAAAAAAGTGTTAGATCTCTCCAATGAACACTAATAGAGTGCTCTGCTCTTGGTTGGATTACTCAGGTAAGGAGCTTCTTTAGGATTTAAGATTCAGAAAGCAGATCAGATCATCAGATAAGTGGAGGAATACTCACTGCTGTGTTTCTTTACTAATGATAAGATGATCTGTGTGTAAAAGTGTGTATGTGAAAGCAGTTTGCTGACAAGTGCATGAAGAAATGTTTGTAAGAAATGCTGGGCTTTGAGCAAAGGTATTTTGAAATAGTGTAGTTTGAGAGAGGGGTTTTTTAATAAAAGGGAAAGGGAAAAAAAGGCAGGAAGATAATAATAAAGACTGAGTGGGCTAAGTAAGTCTGCTCTCCATGTGGCTAAGGATATGATACCGGAGGAAAGACACAGGAGCATTTAGCAATAGAAGTTTGGCTTTGCTTCACTGTTTGGCTAGGATTTTTAAAGTTCAGTTTAAATAACCTGAATACCTGAAATATCCCTATGTGAGAGTTGCCTTTCCCTCTTACCATTTTGTATAAAAAGCATGGAACACCAAATACGACGAGAAAGCATTAATTCCTGGAGACATGCGAAACCTACTGGGAGCTCCCTGATCTGAAGGGATTGAATCTCTTTTGCAAGATAAATAGGTCTAAAAAGAGGGGAGGAAAAGTACACTGTATACTGCAAAGTAAACAGCTGGAAATTAAATTAATTATATGCTAAGCAGTGCATCAAACAGTGCAGAGAAAGGAAGAGCCTCACGCTCTTACCAAAATAATGTTTTTGTGTTTTCTATTAATTATACTTGTCAGTTTATGTGGTTCCTCTCCACCAGTTAGACTTAAAAAGCTTCCCAAAGACTGCATGCTATTTTAATATTGGGGCAAAAAAAAAAAAAAAAGTTATATGCATATATTTTATTACTACTGTATTTCACTATTTTAATATTGTTAATTTTACTACTGCAGAAATCCCCGATAGATCACATACAGACTCTTGATTTTTTAAAAAATTTTTTTTTGTGAATACATGATTTTTCTGTGTGAGAGATTTAATCTTTCCAAGTCTTTCTTGCTTTGTGGAACTGATGTTGAGCTGATTGGGTTATTAGATAGAAGACGGCATCACGTCATTGGCTGGATAAGGAGAGTGCCTGAAGTTTGATTAATTTGGCAATCTGAAATGCAGCAGAAGGTGTTGTTAAGGGAACTGGACGATGTGTAGCGTAGCTGAGCCTTGCAAACCTCCCGATCCTTGCAAGCATTGAGAAAGAGCTGTTGGAAGTTAAAAAGTCAGAGGGAGATTTAGCCAGTTAGTACAGTAATGAATACAAGTATGAAAAACCACAGTTGTTTGTATTGTATGGCTAATTATGCCAGCACTGGGAGACAAAGAGATTGCTTTTTCTCTTTGTAATAGTGTCAGAATTTTAAAAAGATTTCTATCTGCTCTGTGAAAAGATCAAATCTTCTATAGAATACGTCTGAAATTCAGTCTGGCCATACCCCAGTCCCTTTAGATGCACAGGTCGAAAAAAAGGAAGCTCATTTCATCTGGGGATTAGAACATAATTCTGAGAAACAATTACTTTGTTTAGCAGACAGCATCATGATTAAAAATTAATGCTCGCAAAAGTCAAAAACAATGAAGTGTTTCCTTCTGGGTCAGTATTAGCCTTCCAGTCCTGGGGATGGAGTATTTTCAAAACGCATCTCAGACATCCAAGGATGTTGTATGCCTATCTGTAATGTGTTTAAAGTAGTTTTGATACTGTCTGGGCATCATGGTTTTTTCAGCTGGTTGTTTGATTATTTTTTTATTTTTTAACTCCTTTGTAAATTCAGCTACGGACCACTGTGGGAATATTTTCCAGCCTTCTATTTACATTAGGTTTTTTAGTCCTCAGATCATTACAGTTTCATTTTTACCACTGAATTATTAAAGTTATCCAGGCTTCTGTGTTGACATCTTATTACATCAGCTGTCCTTTTTGGACATGACCTTTGTTGTGTGACAATTGCATCCTCCAGGGGGGGAAAATAACCAAGAGATAAGACATTTAGCAACAGGAGTAAAAGAGGTGGTGGTGGGGGAAGTATTAAAAATACTGTTGTAATGGAAGCTGACTATTCTATGTGTTGTAAGGCAATGGATAATAATGTCTATCTAATATTTTGTTTAGAGAATGGCAGTGGTCTCTGCAATGTCCTGGGTCCTGTATTTGTGGATAAGTGCCTGTGCAATGCTGCTCTGTCAGGGGTCCCTCCATCACACTTTCCAGCAGCATCACCTGCACAGACCAGGTAGGACTAAGATCAGCTGTGGGATGCCGTAAGATTGCAGACACTCTGCCCGTGCTCATGTCTGTCTTGATAAATGATTGAATAATCATACAGTCCTTTTTCTCATTTAACTTTTATGAGTTGCTTGCCTTTACATTGCACAGCATCTTTTTTTTTTTTTTTTGGTTGGTTTAATATGCATTGTGCTTTACCAATCTGATGTTGGATTATTCATCTTTTAATGTCATCTTCTAACAACTTTCCAACACAGGAATCCCATTTTGGACAATCGTTTAGTTTCTCTGTCTCTCTGTCCTTATTTCCATCTTCCCTTCTCCCCATTTCATGCAGTTCTGGAATGGGTGTATAACTCAAAGGCATTGTGACAGCACAGGTTTGGATAACTTTGCAGTTACCTGACCCATACTGGACACGGGTCCCACTGGCACCAAATCTCACTCAGTCACTAGTGTTTACTGGAGGTTGGGTATTTGCCTTAGCATAAACGAGAGAGACACTTGTTATCAGGTTCTCAAATTTACTTCTGAAAATTGATGGGTTTGTGAAAGTGCGGCCCAGAGGAGAATTTGGGACTATCTTTCAATGGAATGAAATGCCTGTAAAGTCAGAATAAATCCCGCAGGTTAGCAGTGGAAAATGCAGCTCACTTTGACTGTTGTGATCCACAGAGACTGCACATTAGTAGTTTTATTGTGTTTTTATTAATAGAAATGGATCGTGTAACTTTTTCAACTGTTAATTGCCCTCTGAAGAATGCGCACCATGTTAAAAATTAAGAAGTTGGCATATTCTAGCACGGTATTATCACCTGGTTAAAATTAGATGGGTCAAGAATGTCGCTTAACAAATTTAGATGCAAAGAAAGGTAGGACAGTTTTTAAGAGCTTTAGAAATGAAAGATGGAAAATGTTAACTTGCAGTGATGAATCATTTAACGATGTGGCAACTAATACTTTAATGGTTTTTTTATCTAACGGCATACCTTCAAAGACAGATGGTCTTGAACCGCAGGTCTTTAGCAACCTTAATGACTCAAAGTTTTCCCAACTACTTGCATTGTCCAAAAGTCAGGTATTGGCACTGTCTTGCTTTCTTGTAATAAAATATGTATAGCATAGAGGAATAGACGTGAATCTTTGATAGACCAGCTCTCAGTAGCTATGTTAGAGCATCACATTAATAAACGGTGTTATCTTTACTAGCTGGCACCGAAAGTTTGAGAGTATTTGAAGTTGAAAGTGGTGAGGTTCTCATTTGGGACTTGCAGAGAAATGAACAAAATATTTATTACAATGCAATTGCAAGTAATGCTGCAGGTTGTTTGAATCTGTCCCCCAGTGAAAGAAATAGGAAAAACCAGCCCATCTAAACAGATAGGTAAAAGGAAAATGTAATCTCATTTTGTAAAATCACTTGAAACAAGTGACATTATGAGAAAAAATGAGTGCTGGGCAGATTCAGAGCTCTGCAACATTTGCCTAAGCTTGAAAAATCACCTTTTTTATGAAACAAGAACAGCAAGACACTGAATGCATACCAAGTATTGGGGAAACGTGAAAAATGACAAAATCTTTCACTTGGAGATGTGATACAGATAGAGTGAAGGTTTTACAGCTGCCTCATCACCTACTTAGAAACAGCCAAGCTTTCCCTCCTGTGAGCCTTTCTCAGGCAGCTTCTCCACACCCTACATGAATAAGATTGATGGTGTTCTGATCCCAGGCAGCCAATTTCAGTCTCTCAAGAAATAATCCACTACATTGACAGATGAGTGGAATTTGACATGATGTTCACCTCAGATTCAGATTGTGCTGCACCTGGGAACTACCAGCTAGGGAGCGTCCTTTAGGGAGACTGTTAGAGATTTTGGACAATTTCTGCTGTCACAACAGAAAATAAAGACAGTGTTTTTTATAAGGCCATGAATTTCTAGTCTGTCGACTGAATGTGAAAGGTTGTACATAAAAGAGATGGAAATATGTTAACTAGAAAACTGAGTGATTTTAATGTATTCAACTGCAGTCCCTGAGCACACCCTATTTTTCATATTTATAATATTAGGAATGCGTCATTTACTTTTAGTTAGTCACTGTGTAAGTAAGATTAAAATGTTCAGCCAAATAAAAGTGAATAAAAAATGGATGCAGATGAGCCAGTGCATAATTTCAGTAATTTAATATTTGGTATATGAAATTTCAACTTATTGAATCATGGCAAATATAGCTGTAATCAATAGCATGCTTAGCATACCTTTTCTTTCAGTTCATGATCTTCCATAGATAATGAGATGCTCTAAAATAAGAGAATTTGAGCTGTTCATCTCTATCATGGGGCTACTTTGGTACAAGATAATTAAAAAGGCAGGTTCCACCCCTGTTTTGTGCTTCTCATACTTGACGAATAGAAGAGTCTTACTGAACACAGGAAGGTGCAGGTAAAAGATAAAATCCTCATGGAGTGTATTTGGCGTAATAAACTTGAACTGAACTCAGGGCATTAGCACAGTGAATATACCTGTCTGTACTACTGCAGTTAATCCAGTTTTGAAACCCTGAAAAAAAAAAAGGGCAATACATGAAAAGGCTGGCTTATCTTCAGAGATTTCTGAGCTTGTTATATTTTTTTTTTCCTGAAACTTTCTTAAGCAAGTATCTGAATGGGTTGACATAGATTTCTACACACTGTGCAATCACACAAGTTTAAAGCTTCCTTTTAGTGTAATATAAACTTTCAGTTCTGTAATTCAGTACTTCTTTATTCAGTGAGATGACTTAGCAGAAGGTACGAACCTGAAAACAAATGTGATAAAATGCTTTACATGGCAGTATTTGTGGCTTTATTTTCTGTGAAATGTTGGCAGGCGGGCACAAATAGTAAGGGTGTAGTAAATATTGCTTGAATTTAAGGTGGGTGATGCTGTATTATTTGTATCTGCTCATTAATTCTTTCTTATCTCATTAACACAATGAAAAGTTTGAATGCCGCTGTTAAGTAACCTCAAGTACTGGTGGCTGCTCCTTTTGACTCTGGTAGGTAAGGTGGGCAGGGTAGATTTTCAGGCTTCTTTGCTGGGATCAGAGGAGACCTTTGGAGTAAGGTAGCTGAACACTATTGCAGTTTAATTCCCCTTGGGTATTACACGTGGCTTTCTGTAGGCTTTTTTATGACTATATTTCATTTTCATGAAAATTATGTTAGGCAAAGGATGTGTGAAAGCATTCACAGGAAATAACTTTATGTGGAAACAAATCTCCATCCTTTTCAAGCATGTCATTTCTGTGTGATTTAATAAGAAACAGTGGTAATGAGAAGAATTCCACATTGGTTGTTTTAGGCTCTAAGATACACAGTGGTAGAGCTGTTGAATTGGCCTGAGGATTAGAGTGGACAGGTTGTGATTTGCAGAGTTAGCTGAGTGCCTGTGATAGTCCATTGATCATCTGATTGACAGGATTGACCCTGCCTAGAGGTAAGAAGTAGATGCTGGCATTTGGCAAGACAACAACATATTAACAAAGTAAAGGATTTAAGTTTAAAAAATAACCACCACCCTTCCAATCATGTAATTCTTAGCAAATTTTCTGGCTTTGTTCCATAATGAGGGATGTTTTCCTCCTGGTGAGGACTACCAGCTAGTATTGAATGACAGTGGACAGCTTTGGCCAAGCGTTGCTTAAAAATATGGGAAAGTACATAGGATTCACCTGTAAGTTTGTGCAAAATAATTAGGTACACATTAGGTATGCTAGGTTAGTCTTGCAGACAGTGTAAAGATGTGAGGCAGACACAAGTAAAAACATGTACCTACTGTAGCAATGCTGACATTTGCAAATATGTTAATTAAAAATAGGTCTATTCGGAGGAAGAAATCATAGACTGAATCAAGGCTGGAATTGGATGCCTACTAAACATGAAGTACCTTTTATTGTGACAGTAGTTAACAATGGTGGCCATTAAAAATAGTCTTAAATGTTTCTCTGTACCTCATATTATGAGGAAGAAAATCATTCTGAAAGCAATTCTGCACTAACTAACAAGTAACATCAACCTACAGATGCTCTGAGCATGTTTCTCAGTAGACTGCATTTTGCAGAACCTTGGGTCTGTGGCTGTGAGCAAAAAATGTCTCAGTTCTGATCTTGGCCTTCCCACTGTTTTTTTATAGCCTTGGGGGAAACTTCATATTTTCACATTTCAAAAGGTCTGCTATTTTCATATGCCGCATGTATGTGGCTATTCAGCTCAAAACAGGCTGGGAAGAAAGATGGTCTGATTCTAATTCCTCAGGAAAGTGTCAATAAAATGTGTCTTTACTTTGCAGAACGATTGAAACTTGGAAAATGATTTCAACAGGATTTTTGCTCTTGGTATTAATAAAAGCAAGTGTAGGACTAGGTAGTTGAATAAATACAGTTCCTATGATTAGCAAGAACTGTATTCCATTAATGATATGGTGTGAATGCAAACTGTTGCCTTCAGTATACAATATCCAAATTGCCATGCAACAGCTTAGCCAGTATCCAGCAGATCATGTCATGGGCATGAAAGCTAACAACTGGTGTTTCTTGCTGTGTTAATTAAAATGAACAAACTTATAAGCTCTAAGGCCTGATTCAGACATCGCTTACACCAGTAAATACACAGGAAGCACCATATGTATCCTGGTTTGTTCACAATTAGAAAAGCTGCTCACAACAAGCTATTCCAGTCACTCGCTGGAAATATCTCTCTCGTGACACCTTTCTGTTATATACCTCTGGCCTTCACAGTCTGTTCTGGAAAATGTGAAACTACCAACTGCTAAGTAAAGAAATCCAGATTGGAGGTACCTACTGTGTTCCTGGTCGCACATAAAATATATTTGGATGTATGCGGACAAAAATTTGTATTTTGTGTAGGCAGAGAACTGATGTAATGAAATCAACACTTAAGGGTGAGGTAGGATTACTACCAGCGTGATAGCAATGAATTGCCTACCGTGCTTGTGTGATGCACTTGTTTTCAGCAGCAGACTTTATTGGAAGTATTGCACCCTGTGATTTTATTTTTTTTTCTGAAAAATCAAACCTCCAAAAAATAAACAATATAACTGTAGGGTGTGTTTGCAGCTAAAGTTAGCTATGGTTGTGTTTTTCTTTTTTTTTCTGGGGTCTGTAAGCTGTTAATTCAATGGGCTCCTGTTTCTCTGGTAAAGGGGGAGAGGGTAGGTAGGCATTGCCAAGGAGCAACCAGTGCTCAGTGGAGGGTCAAAGGTGAGAGGACACCTCTCCCTTCTTCACCAGAGAAGGGTGCATAGCTGGGAGGCTTGCAGCTTGGTTGCAGGTGGAGGAAAGCTGTCACCAGTCATGTCGCTGAATGCAACACCTTGTTAGTCCGGATCCAGGGAGATGAAGCAACCTGAGAGGAGAGCAGGTGTTGCAGCTCAATGGACTGTGAAGAACAGCATGGCCAAGGTGTGCGGTGGGGCACTGAGCAGACCGCTGTGCCCAGCGTGGCTCCACGGGAGCTGCTGGACGCATGGCTGCGTTCCCTGCAGTCACCCTCACAGCACACCTTGCGCAAAAGAGCGATGGCAAGGTGCTAACAGTGGTATTTTGGGAGAAAGGATGAGCTTCCTGCATGTGATTTGCACTGGCAGCATCTGTGTTCTGGTTTGGTGCTCCGGTTTGGTCCCCCTTGCTCTGGCCATGCTCCTGTCCCTGTTCCATGCCACTTCAGCTCTCCCTCGGGCCTCTCTGCAGGCAGCCACACCAGCAGGCGCAAAGCACATCATTCTTTGCGTGGCAGAAGCTGCTCTGAGGAGACGGGGACCAAAACGCACCTCTTGCTGCGATGGCCCTGGCAAGCATCTTCTCCTCCCACACCCGTGCGCTAAGCCTCCATCTCCAGTGCAGCCCTGGGGCCTTGGTGAGTCATGAAGGGACCCTTCAGTGCATTGCACTATTTGTAGCTTGCTGTCATGGTATTAAAGACTGGGAATTCATACCGTGGTGGTGGAGTCCCAAGGAAAATTTGGCACCTACAAATATAAGCCCCAAAGGCAAACTACATTGCTCTGCACTGAAGTATTTCTGCTGATAACATCAGAAACCTGCCTTTAATGATTAGCCTACTTTAGTCCAAGGCTCATTTATATTTTAAAAGGCAATATCCAAGTGCATTTCCTCATATGATAGATGTGTTTTCTCCCATTAAGTTTCATATTGTTTTATCCTATCCCGCCTATAATCTTTGTATTTCCTTTTGAGTGTTTTCTTTTCCACTCTGCTGTGAAATCAACCTTTGCTGTGAGCAAGATTTATTTTCCTGACGGAATTCAGCATTTTTGCTGTTTTCAGATGCTCTGTACAGAACAGTTATCTCCAGCTATAAACTTTTTTCTTTTGCATGGGAGTGGTGCTGGAGATTTCTTTTCATTGTGCTCTAGGCAGGGACCACGAGGACTGTAGCACAGTTGGACTCTAAATTTATGAGACTCGGTCAATGATGCACAACGGGGAATTGGGGGTGTAAATTAAGCTGAATGAAGTTACAAAGTCCCATGTATGTATCTGTGACTCATATTTCTGTGCTCTACTTAGAAGATTGTTATCTGACATCTCTCTCTTGCCTTCTGTATTCAGAACAACAGTTTTCCCCTTTCCTTCGCAGTGGGTGAAGAAGCCAGTCCTGCCCTTCTTGAAAGGTCACTTCAGTGACAGCAGGTGTAGGATCACTGTTACTGTATGATAATAATTGTGTCATAGTATCCCATTGTAATCCTTGTTTTACTTTGAGAGAACAGCTTTTCTTGGGAGCTGAATTGCTGGCAGGAATGGAGGATCTTCCTAGTTTTTAGGTGATGTGCAAGTGATTCCTTGAGAATCACCAAGTGAAGTGCAATACGTGTCCAGTCTGCTACCTGATGGCTGAATTTCATTCTGCCAGGGAGCTCTCACTGTGGTGCCTTGTCTTTGAGCTACGGGTAATCTGGTAATAGCCTGCTGTACACTAGCAGCTCCCATCAACAGTCATGTGGGCTGGGTGCTTTTTAAACTGGTGCATAAATATTTCTTCTATGAGCTGTGAAGTTTTATTTGTATACTTACATCTCGTTAAATGAATAGGCAATTAAAAAGCAGCTTAAATGGTGATCCTCGTCTCTTGATTATTAGAAATGCTGCGGGTTCAGATCAAAATATGCATTTAATGCATCCTCATGCATCATATAAAACTCATATTGGATTAATTATTTTTTCTGCAGATGACAAATCTGAATTGAGAGCCTTCATTGCGAATCTACCAAACACAATATGCAAAAATCACTTCTGCTGTTAATTTGTGTGCAAGTGAAAGTTATATTGGTGGACAACTTGATTGGAAAACTCCTATGAACATACATGTCAGTTTATTGGGAAGTGAGGAACTTGGAAGTATGATTTCCTATGTTGTAAATAATGTCAGTAGCCAAGAGGGTCTATAGATCAGCCTGCGTGCAGGCAAGAACCTCAGTCTTAACTGCACACACTCTGATAAAATGTTATTATTTTTTTTACTGTCCTCATTAATGCTCTTCAAAAATGCTGTTAAATATTTCTGGCAAGCAAAGCTCCAGTGTAATTTTACTGTATTGTTAAGGATTTATTAATTATAATCTTTTCTTGCAGAGTATTTATATTTGATCATGACATTAATTGGTTGCCAAAACAAACTAGAGTTAATTATGTTTAATTAAGTGGTGGGCAGCAAGCAAGGATAGTTTATTTGGAAAATCTGTTTCATTGATTTATATGTTTATTTTTTAAAAGAGTATGAATAAATGAAGGGAACCTATTGTTTATCACCTTCTTCCCTATGTGCTGCCCAGGAATCATCAATAACATAGTTGTGACTTTGAACAGATTCAAGAGTGGAAAAGTATCTGTATTATATATATTTGTCTACACAAACCTATTAAGAAGTAAATGTCCACATTCTGAATCATTCTGAATTTAAAAAAAAAAAGCTAAAACCAAGCAGGAATGAGATCAAATAACATTAAAACTAACAGTAAGGTAGTCTTCAGAACAAAGCATCCCGAAAAATACGTTTCGGAGAAAACCAACTTCATTTCAGATTTGGCTAAAGGCACTTTGGATATGAAAGATGGGGTAAAATACACTAAAATTTTATAGAAAATATTTATCTAGTCATAATTATATTAATGCAGCAGATAGTTTATTTCTGTGACATAGTAGCTAATACATTTTTCTGTCATGGATTTCAAAATCTGCTAATTTCACAGTTCAGAAGCTTTTGTATGCCAGCCTGTTTCACGTTTTAAAATGTGCTCAAATCAGGACTAAGTGGAGAATTCTGAGGACTTCATGTTTGGATTTTTTTATTTTTTGAGGAATCTGTTTCCTAAGTTGAAACTGTAATTTAAAAATAGTTTGATATCTTCGTGCCTTCCTTGTTTCTGCCTTGATGTTCCTTGTTGAGGGGAAAAAAAAAAAAATCTGCATAGTTTGTTATCTCAGCAGCTACCCAAAACAGGTCATCATCCTGATAAATGAATAAATCCTGTCTAGAAGTATATATTCAGTTATGCCAGTGGCTGCCTTTTTCCTGAAAGAAATCAAGACCCCAAACTTCCCATCCAATACCAATGTAAACATGAGGAAGGTCTTGTGTGTCCTTCTAGCTGGCACCAGCTCTTGTTTTGGTTTGCAGCAGCACTGGAAATAAAGGAGGTCTAGTGTTTCCAGAAGTTGCCTTTTTCCCCCAGATCTCTCCTGTTTTATTAAAAGGCATTTCCTTATCTAAAAATCTTGCTTAAATCATAAGTTATCAGGGCTAGATTAACCCTGTTTGCTGTGACAGTCATTAACTCATTAAGTTCCTCTTCTTAGTTACTTGCATAGGGTGCTTTCAAATTTGGGTAGTCAGCCAGCCAGAAGTCACTGTTGTGTGTTTAAAACTCGAAGGATGCGTTGAAGATAACAGAGGGTTTTGAGTCTGTGATTGGTTTCAGTGTGCCAGGGCAGGATCTGACAGAGAATGATTGCGTCTAAGCCAGCTCCCACACCTGTAGTGTTCTTATTTCTGCAGTAATACCATATTTTTCTGAGGCTTTAAAATGCAGCTTTTTTTTTTTTTTTTTTTTTTTCTCCTCCTAGGTAATTAGAAACTGTCTTTTCATGGCTGAAACCTCAGCACTTTTTCCATCTAGTCAGCTGCCTGGGTGGTGTTTATCTTAACCTTGTTTTGAGTTTCTCCGACAAATAGATGACTCCTTTAGTTCTAATTTAGTTTCTCTTGGTATTTCTATTATTTCTTTCTAGCTGGCAAGCAAGGAAATCAGATGTGCATCAAATGAAACCATTTGTCATGGATTAGTGCATGCAAATGCCTTGATAAGACCTATAGACAAAAGCTGGCGAGTGAATGCTGACTTTGGAAGAGAAAATTAACAAGGCCAAAACACTAGCGATAGCAGTCCCTAAATGAGATTATGCCTAAGAGCAAGGCAACAGTCTTCTGTCCCCTCCCTTGCCATGTTTTGTCTTGCTGAAATCTTAAGACATTAGGGTAATGCACAGTGAACCTTGCGCAGTGGAGAATTGCCCGTGGAAGCTCCTGGATTTCCCAGGGCTACACAATATCGGGACCTTCCCTCTGTCTATTAAAACCCATCTGTATCCACAGCAGAGGAGAGGGGTGGGACTCATAGCTAGGCAAAAGTAGAGACAGCCATAAGTGATGCTCCAGCGTCTAATACCCCAGTTTGTCACAGCACACTGGGAGTCAGAAGAGCTGCCAGGCAGGATGCTTAAGTGAATCATGTTGAGGTGGATGGAATGTATCTTCCTCAATGTCTTGGTTAGAAACGTTTTGTATTTCCCTTTTCCCCGAGGACAGAATTGGGTAATTGTTTGACGCTGATTTCCTACTGTTGATAGGATGGTGAATTGAACAAGTTGACAGCAGTTATTAGATATTTATCTCGTGCTTGTGATTACTACTCCACTCTCTTTATGAGCCTGGTTGGACTTTTTTTTTTTTTTTTTTTTTTTTTGAGAGAGTTAGAAATATGGAGTATCCCCTTGAAATTACATTTCTTATTTTTTTTATTTTTTAACTGTGCTTAAAGTTAGAAAACACGTTCTAAACACATGCACATAACATTTACCCTTGTGGTGGGTAGAAGCCCCAGTAACGGACAGTTTTTCTGACACCTAAAATGCAAACCCTGACAGATAATTAACAGCAGCAGAAAGCAGCAGGATGATTTGCTATTTGCTAAGGGAGTGTAATACTCCCACACGCCGCTTTTTTGTTCAGACAGAATAGTATGATAGGTAGGCATTTAGGACAAAGCTGGGGTTAGCTACTTTTTTTCTCCCCCCAAACTGAAGCCCTCCCTTCCCCCTGCTTTAATTAGGCAACTTTCAGAAACCTCATTTTGCTGGGAAGACTTCCAGAGAGGTAAGGCATTATTTTAGTTTGATTCTGCATAGAGTCAGGATGATCATAAATCTGTCTTTGGCAAAGCTACTTTCAAATGACTAACAAAATCTGTGGCATTTAGATTTCTAGTAGACAGGCAGATGGCACAGCACCTAAAGAAACTGAGTGTTATCCTTTTTTTTTAATGTTACGATTCAGTTGGTGATTATTTTACTATTTCAGTGAATCTCAGTAACTATACATCTTTTTCCCCAAACAGTAATCACTGCCATGGGTGAGGGTGTGAGGAAAGTCCCCGGGGGGACCCTCACCCAGCCCCAGTCTGGAGAGGTACCAGGCCCAAGGGGGACCCACCCTGCCCGGTGCGGGAGGGCACCTGCGTCTCCTCACATCGCCTGGCTGAGGAGGGCACACCGGGACTCTCACACACACCATGGCCTGCTGGTCTGTGAGGGGACACCAGGCCTGAAACACGCACCATGGCACTACTGGTCTGTGAGGGGACACCAGGGCTCTCACACACACCATGGCTGTGCCCATTCTGTGAGGGGACACCGGGGCTGTCACACACACCATGGCCGTGCCCATTCTGTGAGGGGACACCGGCGCTGTCACACGCACCATGGCTGTGCCCATTCTGTGAGGGGACAGCGGACCTGGCACACACACAATGGCTGTGCCCATTCTGTGAGGGGACACCGGGGCTGTCACACACACCATGGCCGTGCCCATTCTGTGAGGGGACACCGGCGCTGTCACACGCACCATGGCTGTGCCCATTCTGTGAGGGGACAGCGGACCTGGCACACACACAATGGCTGTGCCCATTCTGTGAGGGGACACCGGGGCTGTCACACACACCATGGCCGTGCCCATTCTGTGAGGGGACAC
>JAVJGI010000067.1:0-36287 GCA_035590275.1 Ibycter americanus
GAAGCCCCCATAATCCAAAGGGAAATGGTCAGCAACCTGCTACACCACTTAGACACACACAAGTCTATGGGGCCGGGCGGGATCCACCCAAGGGTACTGAGGGAGCTGATGCAAGTGCTCACTGAGCCACTTTCCATCATTTATCAGCAGTCGTGGGTAACCAGGGAGGTCCCAGTTGACTGTAAGTTAACAAATGTGACAGCCATATGCAAAAAGGGCCAGGAGCATCCAGGGAACTAGAGACCTTACTGCTTTCTACAACGACCTGAAAGGTTGTAGCAGGGTGGGTGTCGGTCTCTTCTCCCAAGTTACAAGTGATAGGACAAGAGGAAATGGTCTCAAGTTGTGCCAAGAGAGGTTTAGACTGGATATTAGGAAAAATTTCTTCACCAAAATGGCTGTCAAGCATTGGAACGGGCTGCCCAGGGAAGTGGTTAAGTGACCAAACCTGGAAGTATTTAAAAGACATGTAGATGTGATGCCTGGGGATATGGTTTAGTGGTGGGCTTGGCAGTGCTAGGTTCACAGTTGGACTCAATGATCTTACAGGTCTTTTCCAACCTAAACAATTCTATGATTCATCTTGGACAATCAATACACCAAAACTCTTGGTCCCAAGAAGAGAAATAATTCATAAAATACTGCTATGTAGTGACTCGGTCCATGCCTCCATGGACAGGTCTCTTACAAAATTCAAAATGTGATTAAAGCATGATTAGAGCTACCTTTGGTCTAATTTCCTTAAGTATCAGTACCAGTGTATTCTCAATAGACACTTTAGGAAAGACTGAGTACAAGCCCATGCAACTTTGGATATTCACCTGAGCAGCTATTGCATACTGAAGTTCAGGTGGGTGTTACTTCCCTACTATTGTTATGCAAAATACTCAGAGTTAATGTAGTTCAGATACATCTATCTGTAGTACAACACCTATTTATGGCTGTAGACAGTGTCAGAAGTTTAGGCTTGTTCAGGACCTCTTTTTGACATAGCTATTACATTTTGGTGAACTTTGTGGTTACACATTGATTGTTTCTTCTGGGCCAGAACTCATGCTTAAGTCCAAGCTTTCCTTATAAGCACAACAATTAAACCACAGTCTGAAATCAGGTGTGGGCCTGGAAGAGGGTCTAGAGTACTATGAGTAAGTTCAAACTCACCCTATCCCTCAACATGCTGTGGCTCTTGCCATGCTGTTCCAACCAGCAGTGTGGATAAGACAATCATACACATGGCTGTGGATGGTTGCCTTGAAACTTTCAACTTCTACCCCATCAAGCTTCGTGGCAACACCACCAGGTCTACATGGTTTGCTTTACAAACTGGGTAACCATGAGAACAAAACTCTAATGCAGGTATGTCTCATATTAGGGCTCACCAGTGACTTACATGAAACCTTGCTGCTTCTGCAGGTGTTATAAACTGAGTTGAATTTCAGTCAAGACAGATGAAGGGCAAAATATTCAATGATCTGCCTTTGCTTTGCAGCTGCAGCTTTGTTATTGTCAATCTTACTGCTTGCAAGAGGAGAATGAGGCAGCAACTAATAAACTAATAAGAGCACACAGTTCTGGTAGTGGGGATTTGAGTGGGTGGCAAAGCTAATCAGAAGATAGAAAATAGGTTTGTGAAACTTTAAATGTTCTATGTCAAAGGGCTCAAAACTTACCAATTTTTCATCTTTGTCAATGTTTCCATGACAGTTAATCAGAATCACAAAGTACATGTAAGAATTATTTATGTTCTGCAGAAAAATATATTTCTTGTCTTGTAGTTTTACACATGCATAGTACATAACAATTTCTTATAGATTTAAACTACTAGATCATGTTTGTATTGTGGTGCTACTTGTGCAGATTATCCTTGGTTCATGGCATACCCTCTCACAGTTATGTCAAATCATCCCAGAGACATGTCTCATTCTAATTTCCCTTCCAAAGCATCTCCCTCAAGAAGTGACTTAACAAAACTATTTTCTTCTTTGGAAGAAGTTTGGTTCCTCTCAAAACCAGTCAGAGTTCATGGAAGAGGCAAGGATCAATTCAAATGACCTAATTACAGGATCGGGTCCCTAATTTGTGAGTTTTTATTTTTACATTTCATGCTACAACAGCATTTAACCATGTTTTGCACATGCTTTTGCTTTTCAACCAAGGACTATTGTTATGGTGTCCCTATCTTTGTCCCCTTCCTCACTGTTTTGATGCCAGCACACTGGGTCATGTGCTATTTGTACTGCAAGTTCTTTGAAGCATAAGCTGGATATTCCTCAAGTAACCAATGATATATTTAGTAAAAACAGAAGGTAGGTAGCAGCAAAAAACAGTGTCACAGAGACATATTTCTTTCATCCTTCTCTCTACAGAGTAGCTACCATTAATTTTTAAGGTCTTGTTTCTGACTTTTATCCGAAGTATAATTTCTTGCTTGGTTGTGCTCTTTTGTTGTTGGGTTGTTTTTGTTGCTATTGTGCTTTTTTATACCTGACATCTCTCTGGAATCTTCAGTCTGAATTAAAGTTACATTGCCATTGCCTTACCTCAGTCGCAGTGAATGTATATCCAGAGACATTCCATGGTTCCATTGGCATCGGTCCATATGTGCACAACTGTTAATGACATGAAAAAAATCTGGCCTCTGATATGAAAAAGGCTATTTATGCACTTTCACAAAGGACAAAAGTCTTATAACTTTGGGTCTACACAGAAATGAGACACAAATATGTTAGTGAAAAGCCCCAAGTTTTCTAAATGTAGATGAGCACAGATTAAGAAAGCAGTAATTAATTTCCTTTGACCTCAAGCTGAAATTCCTTTCTAAAGCTGTCATAAAGAGAAAGAGGCCAGAGAGAAGAAGTGAAACTGTGTAACAATGCAATTAAACCCTTGTAATGAGGTCAGCCATTGGACTTGTTGCAACTGATATCATTATAGCAATGAGAAGGCATTATACGATGGCCTGATTTTTTACAGGATTCATTTTTTTCTTTAACTCTTTAACAGTCAGATATGTATTCTATAGCATTATAAAATAATTGTTGTTAGTGACCAGAAGAGTAGGCACAAGCTTTATTGTCTTACTAACACTATTTCATAAGTTCTGGTAATGAATGCATGAAAAAACTCAGTGACAGCAGAATACAGGACAACTTTGATACAGGCAACCCTTCACTCAGACTGTGTGTCGTATTTGCTGTTACAGCGTCCTCCCGGAAAGCAACTCCACTCCCTCCCACAATGGAAGAGAGTAACTTTTAACAATCCACTGACAAATGGTGATGGATAGTACTTGACTCATGGGATTTGTGATGCTCAAGGAAAACATAAGCAGACCTGTAGGACTAACCTGAACCAGAAAGAGTCCCAAGTAGTCTCAACCTCACTTGAAACCTGCTCATCCATTGAGGGTGCTGGGAAAAGAATTTGCTCCACTGGAAGAGTATTCATTGGTTTCATGTGGTCTGCAAACGTTTTAATTGTCTAGTTAGGCATAAAAAGAAACAGAGAGTAGTGAAACTCAGATTGTGGCCCACTTCAATGAGATTTAGATAGGGCATATTTTACATAAAGTTTTCATTAAATAAACAGTTTTTCAAGTGGAAATCCAAACTTAAGACATTTTCTCTTTCTGGAGGGAGTGTCCTAAGTACTGGGCCTGCAGATGACAACCAGCTCTGTTATTACCTCTCTGACTCACTTGGACCCCCTACAACTGAACTCACATTACCTATTTCCTCAGCAGCTATTCACAGATTGGTAAGTAAGGTGTTGTGGTTTTTCCTTCAGCATGTTTATATGAGCAAATCCTTCCTAGTGCTTGTAAGATAGGCCTTGAGTATTTAGGTTTAAGAGATGGTTCAGGGTTATGATCCAAAGTGGCTGCAGGTATTTCCATCTCAGAATATTTGTCGTACCCATTTCTCTATTTCCATAGTTACTAGTTTAGGTGTCCCCTTGCTCAGTATGCTGGCTCCTATCTTGAGATGCCTTGCAACAGCATAGAGAATATACACACTGAACTCAGGGATATATTCAACTATGGAAACAAGGGAACACCAAACTTAGATCTTGCAGCAACTAAATCCATTCATCCATCTTAGAATCATTTATTTCCATTCACACACCAAGGAAATGTTTGAATTAGTCCTGATTTTATCCCAGTGCTTTGCCCTTTCCCCATGAAGTTTTTATGGGATCAGCAAGCTGCATATAAAGCTGAAGGAAGACGACCGCACCAGAAGCTGGCGCTACTTTATCCTGTTGCAGATCTGCTGGGCAGAATTAAACTACCTTACATGTGAGAAAGGCTCTCAGAAAAGCAAGAGATAGCCCACTGTAGTTACTGTTCTAGCTGGAGGAATACATTTGCAGGGTAAAGAGGGAAAAAGTTAAAGGAGAAAAATGTTAGCTTATTGGGCCCTAATTAGTCATACCCCATTTATTCCTTAAAACACAATTGGAGTAAACCCGAAAAGAAATGAACTGGGGCATTTATATAATTCCATGGAGAGGAGATGATTGTTTGATGAAAACTCTGTTCATTGACTTCAATGGGGCAAGGAGATTTCAGACCTGAGCTGCCTCTTTCTTGAGGCTTCAGTTCTTCTGGTCCTTGAAAATGTCAATGTGTATATGAAAGCATAAAAAAGAAATTCAAACCGATATCCAGTATTTCTAACTCTCCCCTCCACATTCCTCAAATTGTTCAGCTTAAACCATGTTGAAACAAAAGTTTCAAGTACCTTTACCTTTTCCGAATAAGTTCACCATTCCTTGTATGTATATTATATTTTTAAAGAACTATTAGAAGATAGATTACTAGATGGAAATAAAGGCACCATTTTCTTGCACTCAGAGGACTGAGTCGCCAGTTCAGATCCCCTTCCTTTCACTGGGGTACTGAGTAATCATGTGCCTCAGTTTCCCCTCAGTGAGCGTAATACTTACTGACCTCTGCAGAGAGCTGCAAGCTTTCTGTGAACCTCTGTATTAAGTGCAAAGCCATAGCATTATTAAAGGTATTTTAAACAGAGACAGCTGAGTGATCTCCTATAAATTCTCATTTCTCTCCAAATGGACCACAATATAATATTTCCTCCAGAAATGCATTTATTATTTAACACTTTTCCATGAAAGGTTTCTTTTACATTGCAAATGCTCAGAGTTCTTTCATAGGTCTTAGACTATTGACCCTTTACCTTAAAACATGCTATTAATGCTTAACGCTGTTATTAGTATTCAGGGAAGTAATGATTGGTACTAAAATGGAAATGTACAGCAAAAACACCTTCTATTTTGTAAAATAATTATGTAGCCTAATAATTATTTCATACGATTCTTTTTGATTGATAGGGAAAGGGCACCAAGAAGTTTGGAATCATGATTCTTTAAGGTCTACATTCAAATTGCAGCCACCAACACCATTGTTTCCAACAGTTACATTTTCTAAGAACGGCAACAGGATGATCCCTGGTTCTGTTTGGATGAGGGTTACATCAGATAAGGTATACTTAATTAGCGGGTTTGGTTTTGTTGGTTTTTTTTTTTTTTGAATGGCATGGAATTATAATTCTATAAAGGGCAGTACAGCACTCTTGCAATTTCCAAGTAAGTCACTGGTACCCTGGAGGTCAAATATAGTTCAAGTCTGCAGTGAAGTGAGACTACCTCCTTCCACTCTGCTGTCATCTCACCTGACCCTAACCTGGTAAGAGCATCCCCAGTGGTGCCGAAGAGGCCTTTCCATTCTCTGTGTACTAGCTACACTGGTCTTTCACATTTAACGCTGCCAGATAAATGTCAAATCGCAATGTTCTTACAACGTTTAATGGGAACCAGGCTGAGAGTGCTTGAACTTGTTTCACTTTGGAGAAGTTTTTGTCACTTTGGCTTAGATGGAAAAACAAGTTTTAGATCAATAGTGTTCATAAATGAAGCAAATTCACTGAGCTGGGCTTTCTTAGCCGATTTGCTGCTTGCTAAAAAAATGGAAAACCTATCTAGTTGCATGTGTCTGTGAGTACAGAAATAGTTACAAGTTTATTGTTCCATGTTTTACAAAGATGACTAGTTATAGAGTTATTCTTTTTTGAGTGCATAATATTAGAAACTTTTAATAGTTTTCATCACAGATTTTCAGACCCTGAGACAGCTATAGCTGGGTGTCTGTATACATGTAGAACTATTTTAAACTATTTTTCTTGGGCCTGTTTTGTTGCCATTTTTTCCTTCAAACACAGTATTAAAGTTGAAAATAATAAATTGAAGCCAGGTTTTAATATTCAGAGTACTACAGCAATGGACTGCAAATGAAAGGAAAATTACAGCTGCAAATAAATAGTATACATGTACACAGCTAAACTAATTGTAAACAATTTTAAACAAATGTTAACATGAATTTGGAAAAAGTACTGAGAAGTCTTTCCCATTGTAGTGCTGATGAAGAGAAGGGCTGCTGACCTCTTTCCCTCTACCTTTCCCAGCACAGATCCCTAAGCAGGGAGAGAAAGAAGCCAACACTTACCGTCACTAAGAATCCTGCTCATCAATCAGCTAACCTGGGAGCTATTCAGATATTAAAGTGATAACTGCCACAATAAAACTTCAAGAGTTGTGGTGGAGAGGAAGAGAGGAGACATTCCTGCCAATCCCACCTCAGCTACTCAGCTGCAAATACTGCTTTCCTGGATCCCTACTTCAGTTCCTACAGGACTACCAAAAGACATCAGCAGTGCCAATAAAAGCAGTAAAACACCAGCAGCATCAGCAGTAGGAGCAACAGCTGGCCAGATACAAGAAAGGAAATAAAATGTACCATCTGAGGGTAATCAAAGGATTAGTTATAACTCATGAGTCACAACTCCTTTCTGGACAGGCTCCTGCTTTGATCTAGCTACATATGGCCCTTTGCTCTGGTTCTGTGCTAGAAAGAGCAAAAAGAGAAACACAGGAAGTAAGTGTTAAATGGAAGCAGTAGGTGTGATGTATTCAGAGCTATTTATATATTAACTACTTTGAGACAATTAGGTGGATTCAGAATTACATGTTTTACTACATAATTAAAATTCAGGTAAGTATTTACTTTGTAGAAGAGGTTACAAAATTAATAAAGAAGAATGTCAGTCATCCACCTAAGACATTACCAATAACACTAGTAAGAGAGATGAGAGACAGGGATAAAGGAAATTTCAGACGTTTTATATTTTGTTACATTTCTCTTTAATAATATTGTGGTAAGTAATAAAAAAATGAAAGAACTGCCTTATTTCAAGGCTAAATTTTTCTGGTTTAACTTCTATTAGCTCTAATCATCTTGGGGTTTAAGCTATGGGAAAAGCTTTGTTTTAGCTGTTAGAAATGTCTTGCAGACCATGAGTGCGTAAGCTTCTAGGTTTCTATCAGGCAAGTGAAGTAAACTCTCTAAGTTTCTCAATAGGAAGAGTATTTTTGAGATCTCAAATAATTTCTGTTTCTTTTCTCAGAATGCTCTTAAATGGTTTTTTGTTTGGGTTTTTTTTTAAGTAACTTTACTCTTTTTCAGTGTTCCCTTTCTTGTACACCCAAGAATCTCACTTACCTTCTTGTACTAACTCTTGTGTTCCATAGTGACTAACGTGACTATTAGTCTTTTTCAGAAGTTCTCCTTTCTCCAAGTTTATAAATGTAATTTACATTCCTGTTCCTAGATGCATGACTCTACATTTAACTGTGATAATATAATGTATTAACTATACAACTAACCCATTATTATTGTTATTTACAGATTAGCATCTGCAAATTCTATTCAGAGGTTTAACTTTTCTCCAAAATATTAACTTTGGGCTATATGCATTTCTATGTGGAACCATATTAAAAAATACCCCAGCAAATTATGATTTCTCATTTAGAAACAGATTTTTAGATCAACTAATCAATTTTAAATCTGCTTGGTAGGGACTACATTGATTTTTGTATTACATTAACTTTTGTAAGGAAGTCATGCAGTGTCAAATCAGTCACAAAATTTTCATTCTTTCAGAGCAATTACTTTTACCTGTTGGAGTTGATATAAATTCTAAAATGTTTAATGACATTATAAGTCTGCCCTGACAGTGTTGTGATTTCTGTTGGACCTGAAACTAGTTCACAAGTATGTAGGAGGCTTTTTTCAGTGCTATAGCACACATTACAACTCCTCCTACAGCTTATGCAATGATGCAAATGTACATCCAATAATAACAGTATAGATGTGGTTTCATATATGCCGAATATATAGAGAGCCTATATATAGAGAGGGTATATATTTAGCCTCTGCTTCCATCACACTGTGAATGTAATGCCAGAGGGAATAATTAAGGGGCAAGACTGGCTGACCTAGACATTGGTTGACCCACCCGACAGGCTTTCAGACTGAATTCTCTGGTCTGCTAAAGAAGAATGCCTCACAAAGTGTCTTTAAAGCATCCATGGAAGACAAGAGGAGGGTTCCCTCGCAACTCTGTGATGATGTAAGCCTGTCAGAGATGGCTCAGCTATTTGCCATCAGAAGGCATTTCCTGCCTCCAGCATAACAGGACAATCATATATGGAAGGCAGAATGGGAACTGAATGTAGTGAACTTCACTACCTTAGATCCTTCAACAGCAAAAGTACACTTTCGCCTTTGTAACCAGAACCATGTGAAACTGAATCTCCAGACCCTTGTGGTTTCCCACTTTGTTCTGTGGCTTTGACATACTACGAAAATGTGGCTTGATGGTCTTATTATCCAAACAATAAATCCATCACAAGCAACAATCTGTCAGACTTCTATTAAATCTGATTTATGTATCACTGACCTGGTTTCAAAATGGTTATCTGCCACAACCCAGTCCAAACAAGAGGACTGCCACCAGTAAAATTTGTTTGGTCTCTCCAATTAATTTGTTCCTGAGTCCCTATGCTGAATCTGTACCAGAAATACTGCTCGGAGGTGGCACTGGGGTTTGACCATAAAGCTTGTGAGGAGGCGACTCATTTCACACAGGCTACTGACAATTCACCAGATACTAAAAAATTCAGTTTGCTGATTGATACAGTCTGAATGGAACTTCCAAATCTACTGCAGAGATGAAAGTCCCTGTGTCAATTCATTAGTCACCTTCTCTTTATCATTAGGAAATGCAAAACAGTAAGTTTGCAGGAAAGATATTCATTACTAGATCCCAGCTGGAGCCTTTCAAGATCAGGGATTAAAAAGCACATAAACTCACTGTTTCCAATTAGGCACAAATGTCTTTTTCTTCTCTCTTCCTCAGCAATCATATGCCTTACTCTGGATGTGGCTAAAATGACACGTTTTTCCAAACTACTTGACAACTTTTTTAACCAGATAACTAATAGATTCAGCTTATTAATTTCTGTCATGATTTAACCCCAGTTAGCATGACTCCACAAAAGGCTTCAATACCCCTTTTACAGAGTGTGCCATACCCTTCATGGTGTAACCTTTTCCTGCACTCCCTAGCAATTCCCATCTCAGGGACTGAATGTAGGACATAGAGCAGAAGACAGTCAGATCTAAAAAACAAAAAGCTGGAACCTCCACAAGCCCAGTTGCCTTGCAATGAAAATTCAGGTGTCCAAGATTTCCACAGCAGGTAATCTCCAAATGACGTGCAAGACTATACGTCAGATCTCAGGCATGAATAGTACAAGATCTTTTCCCCATTCTCACCCAATTTTTATGACTCCTCCTACTGTATCTAAAGTGTTTGGGGGTTTTTTCCCCAATTCAAAGGCACATGGCTTATACAGTCCAACTTTCTTTAGAGAATGTCACCATATTTCAAAGGCACAGTTTTTAAGTCTGCTTAGAAACCTCTCTTAAGGAAACTGTCTGCCGAATTCTGCCTTACCACTAAAGCTGAATTCCAATGGATACTCACTCATGATCCCTGTAGAGTCAATGAGACTTCTGCAACTGATCACCAAGTTTCAGTCCTTTGTACATTGCGAATATTTTTTCCAGTAGATTTTTTAAAAGTCTGTTTTCAAGTAAAGGATAAGGTTCAAAAGAAAATGTTAATGCTTTTCTTTCTTGAATGTCTGATCAGACCGGCTGGGAAGAAGGAATTGGTGTACAATTTTGTTCCTGTTAATTTTGTTAATAGTCTTGTGCTGCAACATGTCTAGATGCTTTGTGACTAGTGCTGGTCTTTTTTTTTTCCCACTGACATGCTCTTGCCAAGGATATCATTATGACATTCTGTAGTAACAAGCATTCTTCTGTTCAAATTTATATCAATTAGTTTGGGACAGTAATTCAATCGGACGGCCCACTGGATTTTGAAAGACTCGCAACGATGTCAAAGTGGCGACCTTTTTCCTCCACTCTCAGCCAAAAGCCATTTTTTAACAAGGAGCTCTTGAAAAGAAATGCCACTTTGATAATTAGTTATTGATCACGGACAATGCGGCGACGAATACCATCGGATTAGCCAGACGCCAGTGGGTCGCGACACGAGGGTTTCCTTATCGCAATAATCTATGAAAAGAAATATAGAATAAAGGTCATTAAGGCTTCTCTTTTGGGAACATAACCCAGATAATGTAACTTCCTTATTAAAAATAAAAATACCATAGCATTCTGGACACACTTATTTTTGTAATGAACCTGTTAAGAAAACTTCCAGTAAAAGAAAATTTGGGAAGTTACGCTCTTTAGGCAACTACATTTAAAATTATTTTGATAAATTAACCCTGCTTTGGCCAGGAGTCTTACCTCCCTAAAACACCATTATCCTTCCTACCCTAAAACGTCCATTAGAAACTATTTTGGATCTGTGCATAAAAACACCAGAACAATTACAGACTTAAAAAATAATGGACATTTTTTTCATCTAATTTAGGAAGCACTTCAAGGCCTGCCTGAAATTGCTTCATATAAGTTATTTAATGGAGAAAAAATGGAAAAGAACAATTTTATTGCACTTAAAAGAGCAGAAAAGAGGAAGGAATCCATTAGTTTTAGGGTTTCTTTCCAGAATATTAATGAAACATAGCTTTGCTGAAATGTGCAAGAATATACAACCACCCGTGCTATAATTTTGGCTGACTTGAGAGACTATTAGGTAAGTACTGAAGTAATACAACTATTTTTGAGGTATGGGGGATAATATTAAGAGTCCTGTTGTAATTGAACTCTTATAACACCATAGGTAATACCCATACATGATTGGACTACCTAGTACTTTACATTAATAAATATATTACTTATAGATCATCACTTCAAATTCAGCACAGGGTTTTATTACTTTATAGGCTTGCCTAGAATAGTTATAATTTCAGCATGCCAATGAGACAGAGAAAAAGCATTATGGTCAGAGAAATAAAAGTCCAGAATGACTGACTTACATAATGTCACATAGGGTATCAGAAGTCTGCAAGTCTAAAAATCAAACCCAGATTACCTTGTTTCTCATCAGACAAAATGGTTTTCTTATAAACTGATGACTAATGGGACTTAAAGGAGTGTGAGTAGTCTGATGCTAGTCAACTTTCCACAGATTACACTGGTATTATATCCACTTACTATTGCATAATTCCTGTCTGTTTCAGCACACTAAATAATGACAAAATGGACACTAAGACAAGATGAACCTCTCAAACCTGAAAGTTTTTTCACATCAGTTTGGAGTAACATTGATGGGGAAGGATAACGTACCCATTTCATGGGTGGCAAGAATCCACTCATTCCAGGGAAAAAGAACTTCACACTATCAGACTGATGAAACTTGTCATAAACACAATATTAATTTATTTTTCTATTCAATATTATTTTGTAAAGTTCATTATTAATACTGTCATTTTATTGTTATTATTAAATTACTATTATTTTAATTTATTATAAATTAGCTTTTTAAGAGCTTCCAGAGAATCATTTTTATACTCCAGTGTGTATGAAAACATTCTAAAAATGTATGCGAGAGAACAATTAGAACAGTTACTCATTAGCTTCATAAAGGTAATCTGTTCTAACTTCCATGATCTGAAGATTATTTCAATTTTATTGCTGTGACTGCATGAAATACAGTCTTAAGAAGGAAGCTAAGTTGAGGGTACTGTGTGCCCACATGAAAGGTAACATGATACAAAAGTTTTGCTGCTCGCGAACAAGGATAATTCTGCAAGGTGGATGCTTCATGACCCTTTTCTGTTGTTATCTTGTCATGGGGACTTTGGCAACATAATTCACTTTTAGGTGGCTTGTTTTTCTGGCTGTCTATTGTGAACTGTCATTTTATGGTTCAGATTAAGAACATTAAAAGAATAACTGTAACACTGTTATGAGCTGCTAAGAGAGAAACACTTCAGCTGACAGCATGCAGGTGATTTCTGGTCTTCCCAGTTTTCCTTTTGTAAGCAGGAAAGACCTACTACCACCATCTTCAGGCAACCAGTGGCACCCCTTTTTCAATATACAGACGAACGCATTAGTACCTCTTACTTAACCTCTATAATTTATGCCTGAAAGTTTTCACTGCATACTATAAGAAAGATCCACAGGATACATGCACATGCAGAATCTCTTCTTGTGAGTGTAGGATAAGGAGGACAAACTACTCCAGCACAGCGTACCCATCCAGCACACAATTCAGCTTACCAATTCTTCTCTGCTTCTTGATAGCTGGACCCTGAATATTCCAGAGACCTCTCCTTTTCCTGACATGCAGACAGGCCATTCAGGGACAGTGAAGCTGACCTTTTCTGTGAAGAAAGACCACGAATGCAGTGGGACATCTGTCCTTCCTGACCACTGGCCACAATCTCTGGAAATCTTCTGAACAGGATAATAGTATTAATATAGATATCATCATTGTTAAAATAAAGCATCGGATACATCTCTTCAGCTAAGCTTACACCTTGCAATCTCACCTCAGTACATCATAAGGAAATGGAAAGAATACTGTCCATCAGACTGGCTGGTTGTGTAGATACCATGGTGATGGGCATGTGATAAGATACAGTTTATTTTTACAACATGGCAATAATTATTACTTACCTATTTCCCCCAGGGTGTTCTGAGGACCAATCAGTTAGTGTTTGCTCAAATCTGTAAAAGGCCGTATAAATACTAAGTAGTAGTAGTAGTATTACCTTATTATGATACTGACTTTACCACATTGAACTGCAGTACTTTCCTTTCCAGTACACCTATTACTTAGGTGTAATATTACCATGAAGTGTTTATATTCCTGTAATGTAAATGCTTCCTTTTGAAGGTGAGTTGAATAGCTTATTGTTACATGTGACCCACAACATACTTTATTTACATGAGCCAGGAGACTCTAAAAATATATTCTAGGGACCTTTCCATTTAGACTTATGCTTTTACATTCTCAGTTTGTCCTGAACAGTGTTTGTTGACATGCATTTCCGAAAACCTGTTTGGCCAATCCATACAGCCCTCTAGGGCCCTGTGTTTTGCTGCACCAGTAGGCATGCTGTCATTACTTTGGCACTGAAATATAGCTGACTGTAAAAGCTGAGCTACTCTTCCGTTGCTGAATTCACCTGATTTGGACACGTCTAGCCTTGTCCTGAGACCAAAGACTTAACAACTGTACACAGTCAAACCTGCAGTCCTGTGCACTGATTAACACTTAAATCAAGTGCAAACCCGCCCCCCACTCTCCCCCCCAAAAAAAACTCAGAGCCACCTGATCTGTCAAGTTTGCTCTTAGTATCCGTATTCCAAGCTGACAGATATTTACTCTCCTCCCCCCCAGCCCTTATATCTGGATCAATGGGGACAGGCTTTCCACCCCTCAGAAGATTCACTTACATTAAGTGGCGAGGTGGAAGCAGTGAATGAACAATAGACGGCTGTCAGGCTCGACAGCAGGGCATGGATGTACGAGTGTGGAGCTGACAGCGAGGGCCTCAGAGGGTAAACTGCTTTGCTGGAACTAATTAAACAGATGAAATTATTACATGAATATGCAGATGTTGTTTACATTTTACCATATGGTATTATTTCAGGTAATAACTCGCAGGAGGATCCCTTCCTCTCATCAAGAGGAAATGAGTTGAAAAGGAGGCTCCACGTGTCACCTTTCAGTTGCTAGGCAGACATTGATATGGCAGGCTTCTCTCAGAGTCACGGGGAAACTCTTCTCCTTGTAGCTATATGACACCAGAGAGGATTTGCATTCTTCCTACTATGCAGTGTTGGAAGACATTATCTTTCACTAAGCGCGAATGCTAGGGTTGGAAAATCTTTTCCGTTACGCGTAGAAGGCATGCACTTTTCCAAATGTTGATTCCCAATGTGTGCTTTGCAACCAAGATGCTGCCAATCCATAGTCCATAGGTAAGAACTGACAGATCTGTCCAAATATGTAGAGGCTGGAAGTATGACATTTCTGCAAAGTCTGACATGTGGCTGTGCTGGTTAGCACTTACTGCTCTGCGAACTTGAAGTGCTGATAACAGAGGCATTCCTTTTCAATAAGTTTCCATTCATCACACTGAAAAGGTTGTTCTCTAGAATTAGAGGCACAGGACTACCACAACCAACAGTATCAAAAATTAATAATTCTGCGATTTAGAATGGGTAGTCAGCTAGAATCTGACATGACAAAATTGCTGTACAACCTAGGTTGCCTATGATACACACTGAGAACAAGCAACATTTCTGAAAAGTGTTAATTATGGAAGCACAACAGTGAGGGACCATAGCCAATGCAGTGTTGGAACCCCCTGGTTTGGGAGCTACTCGTTACTAGATAAATTCAGGAAGGATAACTCCAGAAATGTAGTTGTACTTATGCTGTCTGCATCCAGTCCCTCATGAAAAAATGTCACAAATCTTGAACAAGTAAATATGGATGTAATTGCCAAACAAGACTAACAACCCTACTCACGAACAGATCATTTTGCATCATTCTTAAAGACGAACATGCAACTGTCCTGTCATTTTATTACTAGATTATTCAAAACTCTTATCCTAAAACAATTCAATATTAATGCAAGCAATACCTCTTTCAGGTTGATTCAGCATCTCGTTTCTACACTGACCATTTTCATACTCTCTAAGGGATCAATGGCACCACCTTTTTTATTAGATGCACAAAATATCTTCATATTACTCTCTTTATTGCTGCTTCTAAATGTTCCTAGCTGATATGTGGACTGACCATAGTGATCTTTCCCCAAAGGCTCAAGTACCAGATATGTTTCTGCAGTTCATTGATAGGGGATAATGCCAAGTTACATCACCACTGCACTGACAGATTGGTTGCACATTGCCACTGATACATTTGGCTTTCAAATATCTTTCTTAGGTACATCATTTTAATAGATCATTGGGGTCACTGGTGACATATATCATTTAAGATGCAAAGACATGATGTCAGTGGTGCAAAATGTGGTCTTGATCAAGCTATCATATTGTATTTTCGAAATAAGAAAAATGTTTTCTTTTTGCCACTATTTCCCCTGTAAAAATCCAACTGAATAGCCATTATAACTGCCTCTGGCCATTCTGGGTGCATGAACAAGATAAAAAGCAACCAAGTCTCCTTGACTTAGAGATAGATAGCTTTATGCGGAGCTAGTGTTGTAAGTTCAGAAAGGATTTCTTTTACTTCATCTTCTGACATAAACATTTAGCAGTATAACATATATATCAAAACAAACCAGAACAGTTCACTTTATGTACATTCCCTTTGGAGAGGAGGTGAGAAAACAAACACAGAACAGATGTTAGTCATGCTTAATGTACTACTGGAGGGTACTTGGATACTAAGGTGATGAATATGGTAAAAGAAATGAGTATTCTCTTCTGTAACTGCGACTCCAAACTGACAAAAAAGCAATGAGAAGTGGTTCATCGCTCTGCTCATCAATGCACCACCTAACAACCAAACACTGAAGATAAACACTCCGGGTTTTCCTCAGGAAACTAGCATATACAACAAACATTGCTACTAATTACTGACTGATATTCACCTTTCCCTCCTCATTTGGTATTGTTGAAAGTTGGGTTTGATCGCTCAAAAAACCACATTCCTCTCCAATATATTAAACCACTGCAGCAGTTGGGAAAAGTTTCTGTAAATTCCTACAGATTAACTTGTCAAAGTCTTTGTCGTTCTTGTTTCACTCATAACATTATATATGATATTATACAAAGAAATCTTATTTTAGAAAACTATTAATTTTTCACTAGAAACTAGCCCTCTGGGTTGCAGGGCAAGCCCAGGTTTTGTTGGGCACACAGGGGGTCCATTTATCTCATCCCTGCCCGAGACCTGCCACAGCACATTTTTGTATACCCATGGCCATATCTTTCCTGCTAACAAAAACACCAGGTTGCGGAGCAGTTCTGATCTCCTGTTATGAAGCTTATTGTCTGCCCACAATGTATACTGTTTCCTTGTCCTACTGAAAAAGAGCCCGGGGGAGAAAGGCAACAGCATGGAAATAAATTCAAGAACTTCAGTATCAGGATAAGAGAACTTGCTGCGAGTGATCAGAGGTGTGGATGAGGGAACAAATGAAACAAGAAGTGCTACAACAGGAGCTGAGAATGTCCTGTTGTTGGCATCACAGGAGGTGGAGAGCAACTGCACACAGATCACTGAGCAGCCACTGCCTAAGGCTGTTACTGCTGAGCAGAAATCATGATACAGCTATTATTAATAATAGTATAATGGTGCTCAGAGGTCTCTCAATGGTGTTAGAAGCAGCAAATGAAACATCAGATGAGGCCTGGAGAATAAGGTCCTGCCTTATGCCTTTCCATCTTTCCCCATTTACCTCTATCAGACAGGCTTTCTGCAACTCTGTATTACTTCAAAGGCCTGTATGTTGTATAATTTGAATACAGAATATGTAAGTAACGTGTAAATGCAAGAACATACGTATATACATCTATCTAGTACCCCTAACATCCACCTTTACTTCTATTTACTACAACAGTGAATCACTACAAGTCATTCGCTGGACTTCTTTTCCCCACTTGTTAACGTGTCTAAAATTCCCCATCTCAGTCTCCTGGCTGTCATGCAGTTCCTTTAGTATTATTGTACTGCTCTCCTTGGCTCACTGTCTAAGTACTGTGAACTCATGTGGACACAACTGTGCATTCTTTATGTTTGGAAAATGTCCAGCACATTAGTGTTACGGAAAAAAACAAAGTTGGTAAACTTTGTTTACATTTGTTCTTACTCATCTTTTGTTGTTCTTCCAAGAAATCAGCTCCACTTGGCAGGGACTAACTGTGTAAGATAACTTACTAACACTGCAAGACATACAATTAAAAGTAGCATGTTCATCAAACACACATGTGATTTATCATGCAGGGTTGAGCTAAACTGCAGTTTCTTACCTCCACTAGAAAGTCCCAGCAAGCAAAGGGCAGCAGAATGTCCATTTGCTTTCCTCATACCAGATTGTTTCAGTTTCATACTTCAGTATTTTGCCACTTGAGGTTTAAACTTTCCCTAGTACATGCAAAATGAAGTAAATCGTGTCATAGCAAAGACAGAGTTGGCCTGAAGCCTCTTGGACAAATGCCCAAACCTAAGAGAAAAAATAATTCAGATAACTTTGCATTCAAAATAAAGCTATATAAAGGAACTGGTATGTTCCCAACATGGAAAAGCCACAACTGTATAACATCTCACTTGTCCAAACTTCATGATGATCTGTGTTAAGAAGAAAAAACTAATGCCAGTTCTGGAGCTGTGTTATTTCCTTTATAGTATTTCACTTTAATAGATGTGATATATCAACGAAGGTTTTGTCTTGGTGTTTTCTACAAATGTTATTGTGTTGATATCTAGGGGGGAAGAGAGATACTTTGACCTTCATATATTATGCAGAATTGTTTTCAGGTTGTGCTAAATTCACTAAACAAACAGAAATCTGCAAAACATGCCCATTTCCTTAAATACCAATCCCCAAATTTCTAAGCCTTTTCACAGTTGCCTTTTGTCTTCCATCAAGTGAAAGCATCTCAGATTCCTAGAAAACAGCAAAAAGATATTTCTTATGCGATACCGGGAGGAGAGAGGGTTTCAGGTATGAAGTAACAAATAGTCCAAAAATTGCAGACAAATACAAGAAGAGAATAATTTAGAAGTGTTTTGGTTTAGAAAGAGGTTTGAGGACCAGCTTCTGTTTGAAAGCCCATAAATTATGACCCTTAGTGTTTCAGCACCCCCATGCTGCAAAGAATTCAGGCACATGTAGTCCTGCTAAAGCTCACCAAGGAACCTACCCACACACAGCTCAGAGCAAGACCAGGCCTCTTGCTCTTCTTTTGTGGAGTTTAGTCCTAAAAGCAGCTAGGAGGCAGATGTCTGGGAAACTAAGTCAGGGCTGTAGGCACCACCTGCTCGTCTGCCCATAGACACAGTCAGCTGCTCTATGAAAACTGCTTCCCAAGGATGCACCACTGATACGGACTCAGAGAAATACCTTACAACTGCTTAATATGTTTTGTGTTTCCAAATAACATGAGTTAACAGCTGTGCCCTACATTTCTTTTTGGGGTAGATTATTGTTGAAAGGTGAAATAAACATGTAGGAGGGGAAGGGATCCACGTGTGGTATTTATTTTACTGGCCTCTGGCACACTTCTTGCTGTTCATACTCTAAACTGAAACTCTACTTGTAGAGGTTACCAAGAACTCTCTACTGAGAAGGTGATCCACATGCATTCATATATGTCTGAATAGTTGCTATGTCCATTTGACTAATAAATTATACTTCAACTTATTTTACGAATAGTCTAGAGGCACTCAAGAACAGCGGACACAGTACTAATCTGAACAAGGTAGGAGGGAAAAGGGAAAACTCTGCCTAGGAGTCATAACCCTGTGATATGCTCCAGGGGAAAATGCCATGCAGCCCAGCTGTAATTCAGGAAACTGGCACTAAAACTCCCTTAGTCCCGTCCCCAGTGTCTCCATGCTTCACACCAAAAGGTTTTTCATCTGAGGTTTAGTTGTCTAGGAAAATAAAAAAATCATGTAGGTATAAATATATGATCAGTTATTTCCTACATGCTAATCCTTTCTCCCTTCATTTCAGGAGATCCTCCTCCTATCAGTGGTCTATACAAGGCTCAGCTTCCCGGACCTGTGGACTGCAAAGCTGTGGATTTAATTTCCCATTCAAGTTACTGATGGTGCTTAGCCTCATCTGAGATAATAATTAAACCAAGGTTAGTTTTTGCACCTACGCATTTCCTATTTTTCCATTGTACAACCATATAAACAAAAAACAGAACATGACCTATGTGCTTTTGAAGACTGCAGCATACACATGGCATATACTTCAAGACTGAATGACAAGTTCTGCAAACAGACACAGGCACTCTTCAGCAGCAGGAGCATGACCAGGAGAGCCCAGATGTCTCACTGACCTGCTCCGATATTTGGCATAGCAGAGCTGCTATTGCATTGACTTCTTGTGGCAGATAACCGACTGCCCCTTCGGTGCTCAAAACCATGATAAACACAAACCTGTGGAGATGCCATCGCAAGTATCTCCAGCCTCAAAATGTTGGAAGAAAATCTTTGTGCTACTGCAAGATGTAAATTTGTAGAAAGACTTCTCTGCATGAGGGACATGTTACTGCAAAACTCTTCAAGCGTAAACACGTCTCACTGAAAACAACCACATATTTGTTTCTCACTGGATACCATTCTCCGCTCTATGCCAGTCTGAAGACATCTTTGAAATTACCTGAGTACTAATTGCATATACATACTGTAACAGTGGTACTGTTACACAAGTCACGAGTCACACTGAAGCCATCCTCCTTACCAGTATTTTTCAAAAAAGCTTCCAAAAGAAAAACTATAACTTTTTAATGGAATGAAAGAAGCGGTGGATATATTGTTATCTTTGTTAAGTTTCTACTCAAGTACAGTCACAAATACCAAAAGAACATTTCTGGCAGCATTTTACACGGTGACTAATGCAAAATATTTCAGCTGTGTCAGCATCCATCCAATCCTAGATTACATTTTGGCATTTCAGACAAAAGACATCCTGGCAAAAATTAAACTGAGTAACAAGTAATACGATTATGACAATTTATATTTGTAACAGTTGTGAATGGTAGCGTCAGTGCTTGCTAATCCTTTGATAAATTCTTGTTACCTTTCAGTTCCCAAACATATCTATGCAAGTATAAAGCATATTGGAGGCAGATGCTGCAGCAGATGAATGTACTTGCCAAGTGGTGTTTTGTTTGTTGGAGTTTTTTCATCTAGGTATTCTTAACTGTCATGTTACATGCACCAAATGCTTCTTGCTGCTGGCACACTTCATGCAATGTTCTGGACACTGATTAATACAGCTGGGTTTTTCCCCCATTCTTCTCCCTGTTCTCTTTCCCACATCTTCATGTTAGGCCCCATCTTGCAGCCTTTACTCAGATGAGTAATACCATTTACTCCAGTGGCACTACTTACATGAGTAAAAAAAAATAGTAATAAGCTTGAATGAACTGCAGAGTCATTATTCTTGAGCTGATCCAGTAAGGCTTTTTTTTTTTTTTTCCTTTCGTAACCTTGAAACATCACAATGGAATCTAATAAAACAGGAAAAAAAACCCTGATTTCATGACAATCAGATTTAAAATTGGGTTTCTTTTAAAACAACTCACATTAACAGGAGCAGAGCATCTGCTCCGTTCTTTAAGTCTTACAAGCAAGCGCAAAAAAGAACCCTGGAAATCTTTACTTTCACTTATTAGTTGCATTTGGAGAAACTTTAGATATCAATAATGTTGCACTTTTTTGTAGTTTTATGCTGTCTCCCATCATCAAAAAATCATAATTTTTTTACCTTAATTTAATAGGAAGGGAGTTTCACATCATCTCTGATATTCACCTGTTTTGCTCCTTAAATATCTGTAGGGGCTTGAGTTTGTTATGTTTGTAAGTTTTGGAATGCATTCATTGTTACTGTTATTATCTTCTGAAACTAACGAGGGGTTGGCTGGCTACATAGTGGACATAGAAGAGAGCATCAATGTCATGCATTATTTTGCAGACTGTTCCTGTTTTTGAAAGGAGTGAGTGTACACACGTGTGCATGCAGGTATGTATCTTTATGAGAGCATGCATGTATGCAAACAATATTGTGATATAAAAAGGCTAGAAAGGTTTGGGAGCTCAAAAGCAGTATCGTTCCCCTCTAAACTGCTTTATTACTGGCATTCCCTCCCTCCTGGGCATGTGTTCAGCTGAGACTAGGCCAAATTGGCAGTCATTTTCGAAGTGCTTGGCAGCCCCATGATCCCTGGGAGTTTTCAGCTGACATCTCTCTCTCTCAACCAGTCTATGCAAGGGTCAGTGGGAGACCTGACTCCCAGGCCCAGACTTGCTCTGGCTGTGTCATGAGTCAGGACCAATATAAATTAAAACCTTAAAGCCATACTGTGAAGGCATTCTTTACCCCCTGAGGTTTTTTATTTTTTTCCCTGTGACAGATTGCCTTTCTACTAGTTTCCTATTTTTTTAATCTTGGATAATACAGTAGCAAGTATGTTCCTCTGAGTTGAAGAAAGGGGGAACATCTGGCAAAGACAGAGTTAAACTTCCACCAAATTTTTAATATTTTTGGTAGATGTGTTGATGTTCAAGAAGCAGGAGTGAAATAATAATAATACTAGGAGCTGCTTATCACTTACAAACAATAGTCCAATGACAATGTTCACACTGACGGAAAAAATGGGAGTAGAAATTAATAGTGACAGTCCTGCAGGAAACAAGGGAGAAATTGGATACCAAGTTATAAAATACAGACTAACCCAATAGGCACATGCTGCTGTTATTATATTAATATTGTTAAAAATATCAAAGCACTTTAAAAATGGAATTGTACTGTAGGTAGATAGACAGTATTATTTCCACATTCTTTTAAATAGAAATTTTCACTCCTTGTTTGGCTTGGAGGCATGGATGTAATTTGTTGCTCAAAAAACAGTAGCTGAATGCTGTGAAAAATAAGACTCAGGATTAAAGTCTCCCATCTGAAGGACAGAATCAGGCTACACCGAGAGCTCTCTCTGTTATTAACAAAACCATCTGAGTCACTGCAGATATGGATTTCACTGATGTTGTTCAAAAGTGGGGTGGGCTGTGTTTGTTTAGTTAGTTAGAGAACAGGCAGAGATTGTTTTTCCTTCATGCAAAAATAAACAGAGAGAAAAATGATCAAACTCATGTAAATAAGGAAGTAAATGTGAACCTCAACCAATCTCACCCGCTGATGAAACTAATCCCACAGCCCAGGCTCAGACAGGTACAATCCCTCTAAAAAAATCACCGGACTTCTCCACATAGATAAAGTGCATAATACGAGCTGTACGTCCTGAAGGAAACGACCACAGCGTCGGCATTAGCAGCTCAAGATGTTACTGCAGCGCTGCGTTCTCCTGCTATGCCTGTGCAGCACCTAGCACGGTGGAGGCCGATCCCTGACGTGCACAGCAGAGCCTGGATAATAACGACGCCTCACAGTAGCGTAATTTCAGCTGAAATCAGGGGATTAGGGAATCGATGTGGCTTCAGATAATGCCTCAAGAAGGAAGGGGTTGCCTGGGAGGGTGCAAGATAACCCTACAAGAGGCTTCTCCTCCGTGCAGTCCCCAGGTGGAGATGAAGGACGCCCGTGGCCTTTGCTCCCCCATCGGCGAGGCTGAAAGGCGCAGCGAGCAGCAGCGCGGGTGCCCAAGGCGGGGTGACGGAGGCAGCACCAAGAGCAGCCCAGCGCCCAGCCCTGCCGCCGCTCCCTCCCGCCCCAGCGCCTGGTGCTGATTAAAAGACCCAACCAAAATCCACAAAGCAAACGCTCGACACTGCCCCAGAGCTTGCTCTCTTTTTCAGCTGATCGTGGACAAAAATATCTGCTCTCTCACAGCGGCTTCAAGCAAAGCCCACAACCTGTTTTCCTTCAAAGAGGTTTCTCCATGCAAATAATTTCACTCCCTGTTTTTAGCCAGGATGCGTTCCCTCCCCTCACAGCGCTCCCTGAGACAGACCTTCATTTTCTACCAGACAGCAAGACTTGACTTAATAAGCAACGGGGGTAAAATATCCACTCTTTACACATAGGGTATCCTGAGGTACATACAACCATTGCTCTAAGATGTGATAAAGTAATCTAAAGCCTGGCCCAGCCTGCCAGTTCAGGCCTAAAGGGATTTGATTCAGTGTCAAAACCTTTGGCTCAGGAGGTCACTCTCTCTTCTTGCTTTTCTTATAACAAAGGCAGAGGGTTGGGGGGGGGAGGGTTTCCTCCTCCTCTTTTTTTTTTTTTTTTTTTTCTTTCTTGTCTTGTGAATTCATCAACTGTTGTTTGTTGAGCAGCGGGCCTTTATTCAGCCTACTGAAACATTTTCATTAGATGGAGGCCTCTGAAGTACGCTGGCGGCTGGGACCGTGCGAGGACAAAATCTTAGGCCTCTCCAGAAGCCAGCTGATTGAAATCAGCACTGTGTCAGGGGCTGTCATATCTCAGAAAAGACATAAAACACACGGAAACATCAATAAGCAACAAGCCTCTGACAGCTCTGAGACATTCCAGATGACAAGAAGAGAAAAGGGGTAAGGTTAGGGCTCATGGGGGATATTTAAAATGCCTAACAGCCAGCCGAAGTGTTGGCAGGCTTCAGGGAGGCCCAGAAAAGACAAGATAAAGTCTATCAGGTTATCACCTGGTTCGAGACGGATCCCTCACAGCAAGGCCACAGGGATGAGACAATGACACGACAGCTTTTTTTGCTTTTTTTTTTTACTATTATTATTATTATTCTTTCATTATTTATTTTAAAATGTATCAGAGAAACAGACTGCATTTACACCGAGGTTACCCCGACAACGTTTGTGCTGGAGAAGATTAAAAAAAAAAAAAAAAAAAAAAGAAGAAGAAGAAAAAGGAGAAGAAATGTAAAAGAGGGAGGACAAAAAGAGAATCCTGTGAGTTAAAGAATTCTGCTTCCAGCTACCATGTACAGAAATCAAAAAGGATTAACAAGTTTTTTTTTTTCATTTAATTTCCTGTACACCAGACGCTTTTGTTAAGAGATCAGAGATATTGCTATTTATTGAATTTTTAATATGATCTTTATTAAAAGGCAGCACACATGTTTGGTTTTCTATTTTTTTTTTTTTTTAAACATGCATGGGTATAAAAATCAAAGCACAGGAATGAACCATGGTTGTTTGATTTTGGTTTCTTTATATTACAGTGATTCAGACTCTTATTTAAATTTTAAAATAATAAAAACCCAACCCACACAGAAATGGCTCCTCATCCTCCTTTTAACTGACATCTATTCTGCCAAGTAAGCCATGGGCCCAGAGCAGCACTTTGGCCAACCAGATAATGAATTCTGCCTTTGGAGTCAGTATAAGAGCAAGAAATGAGGTGCGCAGCCAAATAAAAAAAAAAGCCGTGTGTAATTATTTTACATTTATAGATCACTAATCACATGTTCAAAATTTCACCATCAGCTTGCAAACCTGTAGTCACTGTTGTGCGTGCATTTGTTACACACGATACGCCCAGGTTAGTCCTCAGCATGGATTGTATCGCTAATGAAAGGAGTAAAAACCAAACTATATGACCCACTCCCACCCCATGGTTCTGGGTGCTAAGGAACAGAATGAATTTTATCCTGGAACAGCCCAGATTGCTGAAGCAGAACCCGTTCTGCCCAATCGTTTACAAAATGCATGAAATCATCCTCTCAAGTGACAGCCAACAGCAACAGCAATTCCAACCTCTCCTTCCTTAAATATTTGACATGACAGAAGTATGATGATTTCTTAAGGTTAGTCTTGTGCTAAGACCTAAGCAAACTCCAGAAGGAACAAAAACATACCCTGACCAAATGACTACATACTTTCTTTTCTACCTGCAGCTCTACAGTTTTTCTTTAGAACCTGTAACTATATTCTGCAACCATTTAAAAAGCAGATTAGGCTCAGACTTCATGAAATATCCTACTTGTTTCTTTGTTACCCTGCTCATACTGGTGTAAATCCATAGGATTCAACAAAGTTTTACTGGGTATAAATATTTTTGTGCTAGCCTGAAGCTTGGGAAACCGAGGTTCAAATGCTTTCTTCTGCCACACTTCAGTCTGTACAACCTGTGAATCACTTGGTCTCTTTGGAAAAACCTTCCGCAACCTGAGATGATGGACCTCAAGGCTGAAGGTGGACATGAGCTTTGCCGCCTCATGCTTAATTTCACTTTCACTTTCAGGCAAGGCTTTCCCTTTCTGGCATGCAAACTGGATTTCATACAGGCAGTGTAATTATATCTTTGTGGTAGACTGTGTTGGGAAACTTCACGATGACAGCCTTGTGGGTTTTGTTGATCATAACATCGTAGCATGGCAGGCACACTAGAGGGAAACCAGTGGTGCAGCCACGAAGAGCCAGAGACTGTCCCATAGACAGCTCTGAGGAAACTCCAAAAACTAACCATTATGGACAGACTTTTCTTTCTCTTGTCTGCAGGCTGCTGCTGCACAGCAGTGTAAACACAGCCTCCGAGCTTCACCTTCCAAAATATGAACTGGGGGTAACAGTTCTCCCCCTTGTCAGACTCGTTTGTGAAAACAAATTAATTGTAAAGTTTGAAATCTCTGGACAGTGTGGGTCATATAATTTAGATGGAGATAATGCCTGGAGTCCTCTCTAGTGTCTCATGCAATAGAGCAAGAGCTCAGCGTTGGCTTAAAGACCTACTCCAGTATGTAGCAAGAGGCGTAGTCAGCATTATACATAATCAAGGGAAAACAGGCAGAGTAAAATAAAATGTATGCAAATAAACTGTACTTACATAAAACATTTCTACGCAGGCATCAGGTTTATGAAAGGAAATTAATAAGAAGCCAGCAATTCCTACTTACGAAAGACAAAGACACAATTTTTCCTCATTTGCTGGAAGGGTATATTCTGCTGACTAGCGCAGCACAAAGTTAGAAATACCAGAGGATGCGTATCACCCAGGTTCTTTTCACCAGCCTTTTAGATCGAAAGCACTCTTACAAAAGGTGTCCTGAGCCTGAAGTCAGGACAAGTAAAGTCTATTCACTGAATGCAGCATGTGGCAACCTGGACACCCTCTGACCCACCAGGTTACTTCTACTTCTGGCACTAATTCCAGAGAGGATACCTCATCTGTGTCTTTTCTTTTTAATGGAAAGTTGGAGCTATATCTAACATCAGAAGTAATTACTCATTGTATCAATAATTGTGAAGGGTGGTATGCAAATCACAGATGGCCTGTGGGGAGCAGCAGGCATAGACAGAATGGTCCAGGTGCTACTTGATGTTGGTAGAAGTTAGAGCCATCTTCCAGTTTGGCTCAAGAGACTTCTTCAAGATTACAGGAGTGCAAAGGTGAGCTTTCATATACTCCTGCACTTGACCTGTGCTTTCTAAAAACCACCTGTATCTCAGGATCTAGCCAAAAATATGAAGTGATATGGGCTGTTGCCTTTTTTTTCCCCCCCCTTTTCTGAAAAGTATTTTTCCAAAGGTAAATGTATTTCACAACTTTACAGCGGAAACCAGTTTTTCTATAGAACATTTACTTTTATTTTGAACATTTTTTTCAGTGTTTTGATCAGGAAGTTTTTTTCAGGTACAGTGGTCAAAACAGGATTCTCTTCTTTCACTAAAGAAAAGAACACCAGGTTTATTTTTTTCCTCTTTTGTCCTTCCCTATTCTTTTGAACACATTTTTGAAGGCAAAAAAATATCAAGCAAAAGACTTTTTTTTTTTTCTCCTTGAGATAAAAAAATAATGGTACCAGAACTCCTTACTTCTTAAAGGAAGTCCACAAGATGAACTTAAATACATGAAGTTTTTGTTCCTCTGTGTAAAGACTCAGTCTGTGGAAGTTGCACTGAAAACCTGCCAAAGAGCCTTCTAAGACTGAAAAATCAGGTTCACTGATCACTTCCTTTCAAGTGTATCTGGCAACCAGTACTATTTTTATGACTCAGAAAACTCATTTCTAAGTAGTCTATAACTATTAGGCATTTAAAATCTCCTAGTAAGAGTTTGCCCACTATGAGATACAGAGTTGCTTAATAAAAATCTCTTTTGAGCCAGTGGATCCTCAGAAACTCAAGTAGCTCAACTTGAGACTGCAGCATCAATGAGCTCAAACTTGTTTCAACTGAGGAATTTTACACCTAAGTTTACAAAATTATGTACTGAAAACTTAAGTGGGTAATTAACAAGCTTACAAATAATAACAATAAGCTAATAGCTACTTGTGTGTCAGTGGGATTTAAGCATAATAAAGAACTGTGCTGAAATTTTAAACTCTCAGGGGAAGCCAGAAATGTGACTGTAGGTACCACAAATGGGATATGTAGCAGAGTTGAAGTGGCTTGATTCCTTTTGCAGTAATAATGAAGCGATTTCATTAGAGGTCAACATGGTTCATTAACACCTATCATTATGTATTAATACAGGATCATATAGTCAGAAGCGGGGTTTTTCTCCCTCTGTCCTTCAATGCATGGAAAAGTGTGGTTTGAACTGTGGTGACCATCTAGATGATCAGTGCTTGGTCTGAATGCCAATATATATTCAGTCCCAGAAGTAAAAACACCGGGGGCATAAACAAATTACTGCCTCTGTCCTTGCACTGACTTCTCACACATATCAGCAGAACTTCTGGGGACACATCTACTGCTTCTTAGAGGTATAGTAAGTCTCTAGGATCTTTTCCCCCAGAGATCTGTAGAACAACTCTGCCTTTCTAGGCAAAGGGAGAATCATGGGAAGGTAATGGAAGACTATTCACAATTCCAGTGATGTAGCCTGTTTCTCCATCACTCAAAGAGAATTGATCTCCAGAGGTTCTTTCAAACCCCAACCATTCTGAGATTCTGTGAGAACTGGATTTCTTATTTATAGCCAGCCCAGCTTGTCAAGCCCTCTAGACTAGACAAAAAGCTCCCATAAATTGAGGTGAGAATAAGGAATAAGGGGTGAGGAACTTCCAGATGAGAGTATTAGCAACTCTAGCGAAGAAGATTATGTATGCTGCTGCAGCAAGAATACACAGGCAGGGATTAGGGAAGAATTTAAAAAAAAACAGTTTCCATAGGTGAGTTCAGGATTTATGTGGTCATCTAGTCTACAACACCTAGTAAACACTCAAACTGGAATTGGTCTAGAATGAGTGCCGCCTCCTGCAAAATGCTTTGCCCAGGACTTTTGCTGTTTGTTTTGCTTTGATTGCAAATACTGTAACTCTTGGAGTGCCAACACTAGTAAGGTGAGCGGGATTACTATGCCTCAAAGTAATTACATGCAGCTTCAAATTCAGTGAGTTCAGTGGCAATGAAAGTCCAACAAACTATCATGTTTACAGGAACACGTGTTCATCCAGTGCAATGCTGCCATCAGAACTGTGAAAATACATTTTCTAATGTGTGCTGGGAATTAATTTTCATGAAATGGGAGTGTAGTCCTGCTGAATTTCCCCACACAATCTGAGTATATGCCATCAAGCACCACTTCTTGAAGAAACCTGTTAGGTTAGTTAGTGCCAAAAAAAGCCACTCATCAAGTAGTGTGACTGTTGCAATTTGTGAGCTGTGCTCACTGTCCTCTATTTTTTGATTTAAGAGCATTATGAAACTATGTAATTTTGGTGTAGTCTTTTTATTCCCATGGTAATTTATGTCTGTGGGTAAGCGTTTTATTTTATCTGAGCCATGGTGCCAGAGTTATTTTCTGAAGCTCTTGAGTTTCCCTTTGATGCCATTGAAATTAAAACCAGAGCTGCAGATAGTACCCATGCTGTTTGTCACAGAGCCAGAGGTTAGAATGCATTTGCTGCTATTTATTGTGGCTCATCGACTGCAATAGTTACTGCTACTCTTCTCATCACTGATACAAAAATATTAATAACAGACAACTCAAGAGTGGCATATAACTGACTTTGTCAGTCACCATCAGCATTATAAAAAACACATTACACAAGTATCAGCAAATCTCTCCATGCCGCAGTAATCTTACTTGCCTTGGGAAAACTTTAATTAAAAAGATGAATTCCAACATTAAATATTTTATTATTTAGACAAACAATTTTCATCTTCAGTAATTAAACACTAAAAGACGTCTCTGCATTCGCTATGTATAGATGGTGTAAAATGTTAAAAAGTACATTGTCCAGTATCAATTTATTTCTAAAATACATCAAAATTTCCTATCTACCCAAACAGCTAATCATGTTAAGAGCTAAGCTACATATTCTTTACATCTAACTTTTCTTCCTGTCTACTTGGCATATCCTTACCTTAACCTAGGTCTCAAACAGGTATGAGTGAGTGATGGCATTTTCCGAGATTTTTATCAGGAAAACATTTGGCAATGCTTACATTAACAGCTCAGTAATGGCCACTCACATGAACTCCAAGGGCAGGTCTGCAACATAGTTCAAGGTGGAGTAGCTATGAGTGATGACAGTTACCAGCAGGTGTATAATATCATGGCCTTCATCATTCAGACTGCGTGCAGACCTTGCACAGACCTCTACGAAGCATCTTAGCTTATACTAGCTTGAGTGTAGAGCAAAGTAAAACTACTCCTTCAGCAGTCTGCTACGCTCCTCATGGTGTAGGAGATTTTGCAGTCATCTGTAGGTGTAGAAGACCCAGCTGAGTTTTAGTTTGGGACTTTAGTTTATTTACACTGTTTTATTTTAAAACAAACAGAAGATCATTGTGATTCTGAGTCTCTACTGTGTTTCCATGGTTTTGTCCAGTGGGTAACTTCCAGTCCTCAACATTTCTTGGAGTATTCCATGGAGATTTTGGCAAAAGAAGGACTTTTCCTATTCTACAGGATGTCTTTGGTGCTCTGGATCCTTTATCTGGAGAGAGGCACTAGTGTTCTCACCCCATAAGAGCACAATGTTCTCAGGGACCTGTACAATTTGTGCAGTAACTGCATAGCATGGCCCCACAGACCAATAAAGGTCCACAAACCACAGCTTGGAAACATTGCTCTGGGACATAACTATGAACAGTTGCCAAGAAAGGAAATAAAATGCAGTGAGAGAGGCAAGTCAAAAATTTATGGAAGTAGTTTTTATAATCCCTGTTCTCAGATGCTTCCATCATCTAGCCCCGGTCTTTTACCCCACAAAGGTCAGCCAGAGCAGAGAGTTTATGCAATAAACTGCAGACAAAGTAAAACATGCACATCAGAAAACTAAATTGAAAACTAAGAACAAATGTACACTTTAAAATAATATATAATTAGCCCTTTTTAATTACCACTTCACTACCATTTAGAAAAAGGTGAAGGAAGTTCAATAAAATGAGATGCTTTTATTAAACACTAATCAAATTAATTTGCATACTCAAATTCTCTTTAATAATTCTGTGATACGGTAGGTTTCTTTTATCCAAATTTTAGAATATATCTATGTAATAGTTATCTCAGACTGCAAGTACTGTTGCAAAATTCTGATAAAATTCTGGAACAGATTATTAGAGGAAGAAAAGTAATTTCATTACTTGCCATGAGTCTGATTATGCATCCTCCAATACAGTTAGAAGATAGAAGTGCTCTTTCCTTTTAAAAAAGAAAAGAGGCCATCAGACCACTATACTAGATATCCCATTTTTCTAGCAAGAATATACTATCTGCAGCAAATCTGCTTCTAACCTAATCTTTTGTTGCTCTTAATTATCTAAAACATCCAAGCCAAAAGCTTCTGCCTTCTCTCCATCATTGCAGAGGCATGAATATTTTCAATACCTCATATACGTTAACTCCACTAATAAGCAATATCAGACCTGTCTGTTCCATCTGAGAATACTCTATCACATCCTTTGATGGTGAGTACCACAGACACTATTTACCTATTCTGTATTCTGTTGTCTTTACACCTAATCTTGACTGAGGTTTCAATAGCAGGATCTTGTAATAAATCTCCCTTCCTGAAGGAAAAAAAGCTGCACCTACAAGCAGTTCAACTGAATGACTCTTGATACCAGTCATGAACTTAGATATGTTGCACTGCAACATAAAGAGCTGCTTCTAAGCCTAATAATTCGCCTGTGATCAGCGTTACTGAGAATTTCACTTCAGCTCAATGTACAAATATATATTTACCAGCTACCCATGCATGATAATATAATATTAATGCACCAAGTCAGAGCACAGAATAAGTGTTATGTCTAAAAGAATTTAGATAAGATTTCTCTTGCAGTTTTTCTAGGATGCTCAGTCTTTAACGCTTTTAAGCAAAGATTCTGGGGAAGGGAAAAGTCAGTTCTCTGCACTGACTGCGACCTTTCAATTTCTTATCGGGGCTCTCTACTACATAAAAACTGGGAGTAGATGCCAGTAGACCAGCATGATTACAACAAAATTTGAAAAAAATTTTCCAGGAACTCTGAAGTTTCACATCTTTCTGATCCATCTTAATAGTTCCTATTTTACTGATGACTCACATAAAGCTATGATTCAAGTAGAGCTAAAATGGAAAATATCATTAAAAGCTTTGTATTTTTTTTTATTTGCATTTAGTTTCTGAACTGTTTCTGACCTATGATATTTTCATAAATAGACTGAGACTGATAACTGTAAGAATCTGCACATTCCTAAGGGTAGATCACAAAGAATTTCTCCATTTGGAAAATGCCTAAAACCAATAAGGCTAATTTCGCCTGTATTCTATCCAACTGCATATGCCCAACCCAACAATACCATGCCATTATATAGTACTGTAGTTTCGTTATGCTGCCAAATTTGCCACAAACACTAATATCCAACTTTTCCAAGGTTTTCATAAAGACTTAATGTAATATTTCCACATGCACAACATGTGTATGGTTACCAACTGATAACAAAACTAGTAGCATTCATTAAGTATTGCTATAAATCTCCCCACTGAAACAGCAATAATATCGCCTTCCAGCAAGCACAATAAATGTAATGCTTAATCTCTCTCTGTGATATTGTATAACTCTAGCCTGCAGCTAGACTTCCACTGTAGGTGGTACTGTAGAGGATAAGTCTGCAGTGACAGCACATGATGTGTTCCTCTTTTCCAGTATGTGGAAGTTCATGAGTTTGAAAGACTTTTTTTTTTTTTTTCCTTTCCAGAGAGAAGCCAGGATTTAGAGGGGGTTAGGAAAGGAAAGAGAATGAAAATGTTTTAAGTGGTACAATATCACTCTTAGTAGGAATCTTATGCATTTTTTTAGATTTTTTTTTTTTCCTCTAAGGATGCATATTTGATCTATGTCCCTTGAAACTTCACCTTATCCTCATCTTTGCAGTCCTTTATAGCTCACTCTTTGCTTTACCCTTCTCCAGCACATTGAATGATATAACTACCAAAGCAGGTTTTGTGGAAATTCAGCAATTTTTTTAAGCACATCTCTTCAGTCGCTAGTTTTGACCAAAGAAATAACAAAGGCACAAAAAAAAAAATCTTTTTCTCATGAAAGTTTTCAGTGCTGGCTTCCAGATCACAGAAGCCAAGGCAGCAGCGGAACAGTATTCAATACTTGTGGGAACACTCATCCACAGAAAACACCTTCCTTTTTTTAAACGTCTGTCCATTGTCCGTCACTACAGTTCCTGTTTCCCCAGTGTTCCTATTTCTCACCATTAGCCATCTAAGCACAACCTTTGCTGTAAGCAGACACAAAAGCAGCTCAGTTTGATTCATCCCTGCAGCAGGTGGAACTGTCCCATGGGCAGGGATCCACACAGAGGAGATCCCAGCACCGTCTAAACTGGGCATCCAAATTCCCCATGAGGCTACGCAAGGTGTCCCTGGTGCTGATCCCTAAAGGAAAGGCCAGCTCCTGTAGTGTTTCCCTCCCAGGGTATAAAGTGAAGGAGGAAAACAGAGGGAAGGAGGAACAGCACTGAGCATCCTTGCAGGACAAGGGCCATCCCGTTAGGGCAGGCCACATGGCTGCACCACTGGGCACCCGTATAAACTCTGCTCTTTGAAAAGCAGCAGCTCTCACCCCAGGCTCCTGCTTGCTGCAGACTGAAGCATGTGTGACAGCCAGCTGAGGACCTGCCCGAGGCCTCCGGCTGGCAGACCATGCCCTCCCAGAGCAGGGGCTGTCACAGTCGCTTGCTCCCCCTCCCCAGCATGTCAGGCTGTAATCCTGCCCTGCTGTTCCGAGCCTCTGAACGCAAAGCTTCCCACCTCTGCTTTGCTCTTACCATAGGTATGTAGCACAGGGCTGGATTTGACCTAAATTTGATTTATTCATTTTTCCAATGCTTTACAGGGTACTTAAGCCCTAGGTCAGCAAAGCACTTAATCACATGCTTAACCTTAAGCACATGCTTAAGTGCTTAATCAGGGCCTTGTTGCTATATAAAGCGCAAAGCTATGACTCAATTTGAAGCAACTGAGTTGAAAAATTGAGACACACACACACCCATTCTCATTTACTTACCTTGCTATACATGTATAAGCCAAATTACTCACATTAAATGTGTTTAAATACATTCTGGTTTGAAGTCTAATTTAGGAGTTTACAATACAATCTAGAGGAATCTGAATATTGGGGTCCCTGTAGGATTTGTGGTTATTAAGAGAATTACATTCCCAGATGCAGAAAGTGATATTCTTTCATAACATAACTGTTGACATATATTAATATCCTCTTAATTCTAATGATTGATCTAATAAGAAATAAAGTATTATCTTTAAAGGTAAAGTCAAAATGAGCAATTCATTTGTAATACAAAGATACTACTTACAGCAAGATGCACCCATATGCACTCTACAGCTACATATGCGGTTTCAAGATTACTATTTTAAAATGTGTATGGCATCCTTATCTAACTTGTCCAGTAGGTGCAATTATTTGTAGAATTTGTTCTACAGTTCTGCAGGAAATTTTCCTTTTGCTCAAACAGTTCAGATTTGCCTCTGCTGTGATTTTCTTCTGACTAAACATCCTCTGAAACATTTTTTTGATGCTTCCTAGAATTACTGGCACGCTGATTACAATATCCTGTTGGATGGATACCATGAAAGCTGCTAGCTTTGGTAACTATATCTAAAATGTACAGAATGTCATATAAAGCAGTTTGTTGAGGGGAGAGGGCCTGGACTTTAAACCAATAATAATTTTATGTGAACTGGGAACGCTTATCAACATATTTGCTTTTTCATATTATCTTCTTCACTTATGTTTAACAGGAACATTATACCACACACATTTTATATCATTATTAATTAGGAATTATTGTGTTCCAGAAGTTTTGGATAGGACTGGTAAGAACCTTTCACATTTATTTTCATTTATAAAATAAATAAAATGTATTTAAAAGAAGCTTCAACCACACTAAAACACAGCTAATGTAACTAAGTCTCAGCTTCTCTGATGAAATCATCAATTCAGCATGAATATGATCAACCACTCAAAATATTTTCCACTACTCCATCAAAGTAACATATCCTCAGCATCCTCCAGAAAGCATGCAGTATCATTTCTCTATGCTATTTCTATATCACATAACTATTGTTGCTCTTCTTCCCCTGGAATGTAAGGAAATCTGGTAACAGTATCCTAAATAGTCATTCATACTAAAAAAGTTGTTTTGTCCTGACCTCCTTCCACCAGTTTAAGCAGTTGTTCCAGGCTGCAATTAGCCTCTCCCAAATTTTGGTAAAATCCATTCCACTGCAGTAGGACGATTACTTTGCCTCTCTAATCACACATTCAGGAACTATATGAGAAAGGGGCACAAAAATGGCCATGTCCTGCTTGCTACAGAGAGAAAATCACATGGTCACCACCCAGCACCATATTTCCTCTCTTTGGCTTCTTGCTACACACGTTAATTGGGGCTTTCCAGAAAGGACCACCACTCTTAGCTGTCCTTGAATAAGTACTTCTTAGCAGCTTTGGGGTTTCCTAAGACAAATGGTTTGTTATCTGGACACGGTCAGAAGAACTGTATTCAAATGGAGCAGAAACATGAAAACTGACTTGGGAGTGCTATCTTCTGACATGAACCACTGCTGGGAAGTGACTGAGGGATGTGGGAGCTTCTGAGGGATAGCCACAAGGCCCCTCTTCACGATCTAGCCCAGAGTCAAGCCCTCAGGTTTCCAGTAGAGGATGAAGTTGGAGGGCTTTTGTTGTCTGCCTTGACATTTTTGATACACACATTTTTATTTTAAAAACAAGCCTGAAAATGATTCCAAGAAAATTTGGATTAGTTTCACTCTTACCTTGCCACATCCAGTGCTGTGGAGTTACTTCTGATGTGTAATAGTGTTAAATAAAATCATACTCTATTCAGGGGCTGGTGAAATCAATGTTTTCTATTACAGGATTGGTGCACGGTTTATTTCCATCCATTATATTCTCTGTGCAGCAATAGCAGGCTCTCAGTTAGGAGATGAACCCCAACCACTTATTAGTTCATGGCTGGAAGCCATCAGCTGCACATTATACAAAATCCCCGATTCATCACTGCCTCTCTCCATCCTCACACCTTTCAACTCACGCATCTGAGGTAAATACAAAGTAAAGCAGTGGGAAATCAGAACCAAAGTTTCTACAGTGAGTTTTACTGCATTTTACTGCTGCCTTTTCGTTCTTTCAAATCCTTGAAAAAAGACCTATTTTCTTATGGGTTTTTTCCTTCAAAGATAATAGTACAGACTTCAACAATATCTCTGCCAAAAAGGAAAACTCCTTGAACCTTGACTTTCTGTCCTACTACACATAATGAGACAACTACTTAAACTGCATTTAAAAAGTGCTGAGTAGATGAACTCAATGCCTAATGATGTTACTCAGCTTGTCGGCAGCTGATTGACACTAAAAGTAATAAATTAGAACAGAAAATGATTTTACAAGATCCCTGGGATGACAGACAGGCTAAGTGTAATATCCTCCATTACAGTTGTCACTAGATTTTATACAGTTCAGATCTGAACAGCCTCGGCAGGAAAGTGGAACAATTTCATGAGATAGATCTTTAGATGATGTAGAGTAGCATAAATCCTCTGAAGTTAAAGAAGCTATCCTGATTTATGCAGACAGGGATCTGGCTCTATATCTTTATACATGTTTCTACTCAAGTATTGGAATGAAATCATTTGTTTTCCCATGCAAATCTGGGCAGAGAAAAGCAAAAACCCTGTAAAAAAGGGATGCTATCAATTGCACAAGGATGTTAAAAGAATTAAATAATATATGAAGATACAAAACATTGTGTAAATAATTAATACCATTCATATTCTTAAT
>JAVJGI010000068.1:0-35652 GCA_035590275.1 Ibycter americanus
GGGAGCTGCGCCCGCCCGGGGAGAGGAGACACTCGCTTAGTGACAGAGCGCCCGGAGGAGGGAGGAGGTTGAGGAGTATCTGGGAGCACAAGAGAGAGATAAACTACTGGAACTGAACCCTATCTTCCCTGAGAGAGACCCAACAGGCTGACAGGATGTGTAATAGGGAGGATTCCCTACCCTGTCTCTGCCTGGCTGAACGCGGTGACTTAAGGGATAAGGGGCAATGGCAACAAGTTCCTGCCCAGTGCATTGGGTGTGTCTCCTCTGTGAGTACCCCACCTTCCCAGGTGCCCTTGAGTAACAGATGCGAGGCTCTGCAATTGGAACCAAATAACGAGGACGATGGTTCATCTAGCATGAAGGTATTGCCAAGGTTAAGTTGGTCTATACTCTGCATCCAAATTGCTTCCAAAAAGAAAAAAAAAATGAGTTGTTGTAATAGGAGACTCCTTTCTGAAGGGAATAGAAGGCCCAATACGCACACCAGATCCAGTTCTTAGGGAAGTCTGATGCATCCCTGGGGCCCAGGTTAAAGATGTGAAGGGAAAGATTCCTACCCTGGTACGGCCCTCAGATTATTATCCATTATTGATTTTTCAGGTAGGCAGTGATGAAGTTGCAACAAGGAATCTGAGGGCAATCAAGAGAGATTTCAGGGCCTTGGGACAACTGGTTAAGGGGTCAGGAACACAAGTAGTGTTCTCCTCTACCCTTCTGGTTGCAGGGAAAGATGAAGGAAGAAGCAGGAAGACCCAGCACATCTGTACCTGGCTCTGAGCCTGGTGTCACCGATACAATTCTGTGTTTTGTGACCTTGGGTTGGTCTACATGATATCAAGCCTGCTGCTGATAGATGAAGTACACCTGTCTCAAAGGGCGAAAAGGATCTTTGTGCAGGAGTTAGCAGGGCTCATTGAAAAAGCTTTAAACTATATTTGAAGGGGGAAAGGGATAAAACCAGGCTTACTTGAGCCTGGGGGCAGCATGTCAATGTTTGAGGGATGGTATGCCAGTGAGGTCTTTGGGTCTGCCATCTCAGTGGAGGCAGGGGATGGAGATCCACACAGCAGCAAACCCACAAGGTTTATTGATGTGTTAGAAACCACGGAAGTGCCTGAGAATGGCCACATAGGAATTAGGACTTCTCCGCCCATGAAAGTGCCAGGATCAATAACTCAACTGAAGTGTATCTACACCAATGCACGCAGCATGGACAACAAAAAGGAGGAGCTGGAATCCACTGTGCAGAAGGAAATCTATGATATAGTTGCCATCACAGAAACATGGAGGGGTGACCTGCAAAACTGGAGTGATGCAATTGATGGCTATAAACTCTTTAGAAGGGATAGGCAAAGGACAGGCAGTGGAGTAGCCCTATATGTTAGGGAAAGTTTTGACTTTCTAGACCTTGATGATGGTAATGAAAGGGTTCACTGTATGGGTAAGAATCAGCAGAAAGGTTACCAAGGCAGATGTCATGGTGGGATTCTACTATAGATCACCCAAACAGGATGAAGAGGCAGACAAAATGTTCTAAAAGCAGCTGGGAGAAGTCTCACAGTTGTTAGCCCTTGTTCTTGTGGGGGACTTCAACTTACCAGATGTCTGCTGGAAATGCAATACAGCAAAGAAGAAACAGTCTACAAGGTTCCTGGAGTATGTGGAAGATAATGTCCTGACACAGCTGGTGAGGGAGCTAAATAGGGAAGGCACTCCACTGGACCTGTTGTTTTCCAACAAAGAAAGACTTGTGGGTGATGTGACGGTTGGAGGCCATCTTGGACATGGTGATCACAAAATGATAGTTTTCAATTCTCAGAGAAGTAAGGAGGGGTGGTTAGCAAAACTGCTGTGTTGGACTTCTGGAGGCTAGACTTTGACCTGCTTAGGAGACTAGTTGACAGAGTCCCTTGGGAGGCAGTCCTGAAGGGCAAGGGAGTCCAGGAAGGCTGGGTATTCGTCAAGAAGAAAACCTTCATGGCACAGGAGCAGGCTGTCCCCGTGTGCTGAAAGATAAGCCAGTGGGGCATGAGGCTGGCCTGGCTGAACAGAGAGCTTTGGCTGGAACTCAGGGAAAAAAGATGAGTTTATGACCTTTGGAAGAAGGGGCAGGCAACTCAGGAGAACAAGGATGTCATGAGGTTATGCAGGGAGAAAATTAGGAGGGCTGAAGCCCAATTAGAATTTAATCCAGCCACTTCCATAAAGGACAATCAAAAAGACTCTATAAATACATTAACAACAAAAGGAGGGCTAAGGAGAATCTTCATCCTTTATTGGATGCAGGGTGAAACGTAGTGGCAAAGGATGAGGGAAAGGCTGAGGTGCTGAATGCCTTCTTTACCTCAGACTTTGATAGTAACACCAGGTATTCTCCAGGTATCCAGTCCCCTGAGCTGGAAGACAGGGACAGGGAGCAGAATGAAGCCCCCATAATCCAAAGGGAAATGGACAGTGACACTACTTAGACACACACAAGTCTACGGGGCTGGATGGGATCCACTCAGGGGTGCTGAGGGAGCCAGTAGAAGTGCTCACCAAGCCCCTTGCCATCATTTATCAGCAGTTCTGGCTAAGCACGGAGATCCCAGCTGACTGGAGGTTTGCAAATGTGACACCCATCCACAAGAAGGGCTAGGAGGAGGATCCAGGGAACTAGAAGCCTATCAGCCTGACTTCTCAGTGCCAGGCAAGGTTATGGACCAGATAATCCTGAGTGCCATCATGTGGCACATGAAGGACAATCAGGTGATCAGGGCCAATCAGCATGGGTTTATGAAAGGCAGGTCCTGCTTGACTCACCTGATCTGCTATGACAAGGTGACCCACTTAGTGGATGAGGGAAAGGCTGCAGATGTTGTCTACCTAAACTTTTACACTATTTCCCACAGCATTGTCCTGGAGAAACTGGCTGCTCATGACTTCCACAGGTGTACTGTTTGCTTGGGTAAAAGACTGGCTAGATGACCAAGCCCAAAGAGTGGTGGTGAATAGAGTTAAATCCAGTTAGTGGCTGGTCACAAGTGGTGTTCCCCAGGGCTCAGTATTGGGGCCAGTCCTGTTCAATATCTTTATCAATGGTCTGGATAAGGGGATTGAGGGCACCCTCAGTAAGTTTGCAGATGACACCAAGTTGCAGGGTAGTGTTGATCTGTTTGAGGGTAGGAAGGCTTTGCAGAGGGACCTGGACAGGTTGGATTGATGGGCCGAGGCCAATTGTATGAGGTTCAAGAGGGTCAAGTGCCAGGTCCTGCACTTGGGTCACAACAACCCCATGCAATGCTACAGGCTTGGGGAAGAGTGGCTGGAAAGCTGCCTGGCAGAGAAGGACCTGAGCACATTGGTTGATGGCCAGCTGAACATGAGCCAGCAGTGTGCCCAGGTGGCCAGAAGAGCCAACAGCATCCTGGCTCATATCCAAAACGCTGTGGCCAGCAGGACTACAGAAGTGACCGTGCCCTGTACTCAGCACTGGTGAGGCCGCACCTCAAATCCCGTGTTCAGTTTTGGGCCCCTCACTACAGAAAAGACATCGAGGTGCTGGAGCGTGTCCAGAGAAGGGCAACGAAGCTGGTGAAGGGTCTGGAGCACAAGTCTCATGAGGAGCTGCTGAAGGAACTGGGGTTGTTTAGCCTGGAGAAAAGGAGGCTCAGGGAGGACATTATTGTTCTTGACAACTGCCTGAAAGGATGTTGTAGGCAGGTGGGGGTTGGTCTCTTTCCCCAGATAACAAGTGACAGGACAAGAGGAAATGGCTTCAAGTTACACCAGGGGAGGTTTAGATTGGACATCAGGAAAAATTTCTTCACTGAAAGGGTGGTCAAGCATTGGAACAGGCTGCTCAGGGAGGTGGTGGCATCACCATCCCTGGTGGTGTTATAAAACATGTAAGTGTGGTGCTTAGGAACATGGTTTAGTGATGGACTTGACAGTGCTAGGTTAGCGGTTGGACTTGATCTCAAAGGTCTTTTTCAACCTGAGCAATTCTATGATTCTATCATTCTTTGATACTTTGAAAGGGTAAGGTTTATTCCACATTAATTATTAAAACAAAAAACAAAAAAAACCCAACCAACAAACCACAGGAAAACTGTAGAGTTAGGTTCATGAGTATACAACCTCCAGTTATAGATGATGGAATTGTGAAATTAACTTTCATTACTGAGTTCCAGTATTGAATCTTATGAACCTTCAAAGCCACATGGTGCAGAACAGAAGGTAAATTTACATCAATTAATTGTTTTATGAAAACCTGATAAAAAAGCACTCTCCTTGAACCACTTTGATTAATGAACCTAAATATATCACGTGCATGTATCTGTGTATATAGTTCTGTTAGAGGATATTAATGGCTGCCATCAATCACAAACCTGGTTACAGTTGATATGTGAACTACCTTCACTGAGTCTAAATGAAAGAACAGTATAATGTTTCTTTTGTGTAGGAATAGATAAAACAATAGAAGCCAGGGATAAAAAATAAATTAAGAATAACATTATTGCAACATCTAGTAGCGGAGCACTTAGTCTAAACTAGTTGCTCAACTTCTTCTATAAATAAGAATATAAAATACATAGCTCATCCCAGCTGTCTCAGATAAGATAGCTAAGAAAAGCTTCATTCTGGAAGTACCTGTTTATCTATTTTCTACAAAGCCAGGATTCCAGCCACAGGTGGGATTCAGTTGCCCTAATTTAGATAGATGTCTAGAAGCTGTCTAAGTTTAAGACATTTTTATGAATAGTTAGGTTGGTTAAGTCACTGTGAACAAGAAGATTTCAGCAGAGGTAACAACTATATAATGAATTATCCTTTTAATGAAAATAATCTGACAATGACACTACTTTGTGCCTGTTACTAGGATAACCCAGGATATTGTTAGTCTTCGTCTATTTCATGAGTCAATATATCTAAAATCGGTTTTCCTCCCCAATACTCCTGTTTTCTCTTCATGTCTTCCCACTAAAAACTGAGAAAGGCTCCATCAAAAGGAGATATAGTGAAGCAGGGGCTACCTAGTGACCTTGCAGTAAGTTGTAGCTCCTCCCCTTTGCTGCAGTCCTGCAGTACAAGCCTCATGGCTTAAGTTTACATGGTATGAGGAAATGTTTGGCCAAATCCCAGTTTTTGGTTACCTGCTGTAACAGTAACTATTACAGAGAGGTCTCTACTTTAAAAAATACTTGTGTATATATTGTGTATATGTATGTATGTGTGTGTGTACATGTCTGTCCTATTATCATACACATGCATGTGTATATATACATATATTTATGTTAGAATAATCTTATTTTCTTTACAGCACAGCACAAGCAGTGCGGTAAATTAAGTAATCAGGGCACTAAAGCAGGACACTAAATTCCTGGCTTCAGAGACTTCTGTCATACTCCTGACTCCAAGATTAAGTTGTTTACACTGTTTCCCCTCTCATAGTGCTGTTTATGCTGTTTATTCATAACATAACTCTTTGGGTATCAAGGACCGAATCTTACTCTAAGTTTAGAAGTCCAGGTACCTACACCTGTGCCTGAGTTAGTCATTCTGACAGGGAGAAATAAGCAGCTCAGAGGTAGATGTTAGCAAACTGCTACATGTGGTCATATGATCTCAATTTCAGCTGGTAATTCCTGGGCTTCAATTATTTATCAAAATAGACAAACATGAGTTAACTGCCATGCTAGCAAACTGTCCTTCACAGATGGGAGTAAACAGAGAGTGCTGTAATGCACATTACTCCTCAGATGTTGGAAAAAACCATGCACCAGAGCTGAGAGGCAACAGCAGGAGGTCAACAAAAAGTGCCCAGTGGTTTATTTGCAAACAGGTGTATACTTTGTTACATGAAAGGTCATTTGCTGGGATTTCAGGGGGAGTTTTTTAATGCTGTATGAGTACTAGCCTGGACATTCATATCCGAGTATCAGAGACAGCTATTCCTGTATCAGTGTCTTGAAGTAACCAAATGGGGAACAATACTGCAATAACTTTGTTCCAGGTATTGCTTCTGCGTAGCTGATCATTTTCCAGAAATTGCAATAAAATACTGCTTTATTAGTCACACTGGCCAGGGGTCAGTCCCATAATGTGTCATTAGATATCTTTCTGTTATTCTTCTCTCTTGCATTCAATGCAAGGAATTTTTATTGGACAGTGAAACGAACTATCAATTAATGCAGATTTACAGTGAGAGTTATTGGCCTTATTTTTCCCTGGACCAGGTAAGTTGGTATGCTTCTACAAAATCTTATACAATCACCTGCTGGTTAAATATTAGTTTCTAACTTACTTTTTCGTATACAGATTTAAGACTTAGATTCTGACTGAAGTGATAGAGCTCCTTTGTGACTGTCAACATTTAGTCTTTATTCTAGGTAAATTAATATTTTCTTGGGAGTTTCCTATATGTTTGCAGATGTCTTCTTTTTCAGAGGGCAATTATTCTATATAAAAATGCATGAGACATATCGGTAGTTGTGACCTCTCTGTCATTGGCCCTTGCTGATATATTTCTCAAAGGAACTCTGTCAGCGGGTTGGGACTGAGGGAAGCTAAACTTTGTGGAAGGAAATCTATCACACAGTGAACTGTGCTTAGAGCTTGCTTATTACAAGACATAAAAAATAAATGGTTTGAGTGTGAAGCACATTTTTTCACCCAGAGAATGACTTGGGGCATAATGGACTGCATTCAGGAATCTTCTGTTATTTTAGTCAATGTTTTATGTATTTGCTTTCATTTTCTGGCAAAAATATAGTCTTAATTTTTCAGACATTTACTTTTACTTTTAGTCAGAAAATAAAATTTAGAAATGCAGTGCATTTCACATCTTTCAGCTTAAGCTGTAGGACTTGTATTTTGTCTTTATCCACAACAGAAAGTAAGTTTTGAACTATGAAGAAACCCACCTGATGCATTGGCAAAGCATTCCGTTGTAGCTCAATATAATACACACAGGGCCCAGCCTTATGGGTATCAGTGATTGAAACTGTAACAGAATGGGATTATTACTTACAAAGAGTAAAAGTAACAGATAAGTACAGGAAGCACTGGAATTTAATTTCTTTGTCTTTGTTTAGGCTAAAATGTATTGAAGAGGAGAGTAAAGGGGACACTGTAGTCTTTTTACACCCAAAAAATCCCTCAACATGAGTTAAACAGTAGCCATGGGAAAACACAGTAGAGTGGTATATTGCCTCTACCTGCACAGCCAATTAACATGAGTTCATACTGGCGCTGAAGACACAAAATGAAGATTAAAATGTAAGATAGCTTCTCTGTACAGCAATTACAAAACCCAACATTTACTGTGTATTGGGAAACTGAAATACCAACCCTTTCAGATCAGAATCGTTATCAGGTAAAGAAACAAGAACACAAAAAAAAGGTAGTAAAACATTCTATAGTTATTCAGAGCAATAATTATAGTCATTCAATTTCAAACACGTTTTGCAATTTATTAGAAATTCATTAGTCATTCAGTACAATTTTTACCATGGCCTGTAGTGATAGGACAAGAGGAAATGGGTTTAAACTTAAAAAAGAGTAGATTTACATTAGATATAAGGAAAAAAATCTTTACTGTGAAGGTAGTGAGACACTGGAACAGGTTGCCCAGAGAAGTTGTGGATGCTCCATCACTGGAAGTGTTTGAGGCCAGATTGGATGAGGCTTTGAGCAGCTTGGTCTAGTGGAAGTATCTAGCCCTGCCCATGGCAGGGGGGTTGGAACTAGATGGTCTTTAAAGGTCCCTTCCAACCCAAACCATTCTATGAATCTATGATTTGACATACTTGACTGCCATGAAATTTTACAGAAATCCTGCAGTACCTCAAAAGTGCATTTTATTACTGTACATATATGCACATGTCTATTGTGTATACACTCACATAACCCCTCAAAATGTGAATTTAGGTTTGCAATGTAATATTTTGAGTTAAGCTGCATCTGATGTCTTTAGGAGTCTTATCATTTAACGCCATTTCTCAAGTGAGAGCTTACTTCTTTCAATTCTAAAGATGCTGCCAAATTGATAATTTTCTTTTGAAACTGATCCGAGTGACTACTGGGGACAAGTATATGTGATGTTATTTTCTATTTTAAAATACCAGGTCTATCTGATGGAACATTATAGTAAAATTATTAACAAAAATTGACATTAAAACACATAAATATTTATTGGAACCAAATTTTAATCTGTATCTGATACTTGATCCAAAGTGCAGAGTACAAAAGTAAATTACAGAAATAGTAAATTAGTGAATACAAATTGTACTGTGTGGTACAAATGAACATTATTTCCAAGTTAAAGTACAAAATATTTAATAAATTTTCTATAGGCTGATCTTTTTAGAAAGTGTATGACCTTGGGTAAATTGTTGGTAATGAACTGGTTGCTCACCTTTAATATTTAGGAATGGGCAGGAGTAGCTTGGGGGTAATGGGGTCTGTTCACACCAGAACTTGATAAAACTCGGTAAAATCTTTCTGAGTCATATTTACCTGTTGTGCTAACGGCTGATGGTGTATCAAACCTGACACTACAACATGCAGGAACAGTGGGTCTGTTTCTCAGTAGAGTGTATGCTGTGCCTCAGCAGGGACTTCCCTGTCTGCCAGCCAGAAGTGAGCATCGCGGGTTCGTGATGAACAGGCCCAGAGGAGCTGGGACCTGGAGCAGCGTCAGTGTGAAATGTGTGTGCGTGTCCGTGTGTGTGCATTCACACCTCAGGATACAAATCTTAAAATACAAGATTGCTGGCCACTCACTGTACCTATGCTGCTGTGCCAATACATTTTTGATTACATGTCACTGAGTAGCGTAGTTTTGTTCTTGCCGCCACCGCGCTGAAATTTCCTTGTGGCAAGCAATGTACAAGACTAATGGCCCTTTTTTTTCTGTCTTCCAGTCTCTAGCAGCAAAATATTCTTGTCTTATTAGTATTATATTAATAATGAATAACCAATATATTTCTTGCTTTGTATAATATTGTTCTCCTAGACCTCCTCTGTGTTATATGCATATATATCCACATGTACATACATACAAACACAGAAAAATCTACTGCAAAAATTTCTGTTGAAATCCTCACCAGCTAAAACCCACTAAAATTGCCACAGGTAATAGGATTCAATATATCACTGGCTCTGTTAATTCCTTTATGCTTAGTAACGTGAAATTGAAGACATATCTCTTCTACACCCCTTTCTCTCACCTCCTTAGTGTCTTGGTGCCTCTAGTGATACTTTTAAAATTTTTGCTTTTATTATTGTTCTGCACATCAAGTAAGATACATCGTGTAATGCAGAAACTCTGCAATGGTTTGTCTGTACTAGAAATTTTACAAAAAGTTACAGAAACAAGAGAGCAGTCACTTGAGATCTGTTGTGTCACAATAGCCCAATACCGAAAGTACCAAATGGCATGCTAATGTTAATGATACAGTAAATTTCTGGGTTTCATTGGGTTGGTTTTTAAATGAAGTTATTAATCTGAGTATATATGTGTCTTCATTTGTGTTCCAGTAGATTCAATTGCATTTTTATGAAGCTTGATCAAGTATTTTTGCAAAAGTATGGGCTTTTTAAATCTTTCTTAGCTGACATGTATAATCATTTGATTTTGCTTAAAATTCTGCACCAAAATTCTAGAGACTACTTGGCCTTTACTGTAGCTTTGGATGTTCACAACCACATCTTTAGCAACGATTACAGGACAGTTATGTAGTATCAGTGAGCCCAATATACTGAAGAAGGTGGCCATTACCTTAAAATGCATGGCTACTGTAAGAACATAAAAAAGGAGCATATCACTGGATCAAAGGTCCATCTGTGTATGATGGATGTCAGTATCCTGCTTCTGGCATTGACCAAGAATAGATTTGTAGGTAAAAATATAATTACAGGGGAAACAGCCACATCACTGAAGTGATGCAAATAAACAACTTGCTTTTCTTTTGTAATTTTTCTAATTCCTTGACACACAAAAAACTCACCCAGAGAACAAAAAAAAACCAAAACCAAAAACAAACAAAAAAACCCACCCCAAACCCAAAGGCAAAAAACACCAAAACAACCAAAAAACCAAAAGCTAAACCCAAAGAAAAACAGAAAAAAGAAAAAAAGAAAGGAAGGTACACTTAGAGAGTCAGGTCAGAAAAAAAAGTTTGTTTGTTTGTTTGTTTTTTGTGAGTATGCATTTACATACTTATATAACAATCACACATATGTGGAGGTTGTATTATTTTCTAAAAGTTTTGTTTAAAAATTTCCTCTAGTTAAGCCTCAGATCTTAATATTTTTTTCTTTACAATATATTTATTTAATGCAAAAATACCCAATTTGAAAGACTAGGAAATATTTTTGGTTTTATCTTTCCCGTATTTTCTTTCTTTTTTCAGAAAGGAATACTGAAATGTTGTGTTTTCAGGTAGGTAGAGAACTCCTTTATTTTTGTCTACTTTCAACTGTAATTCTTCACAGAAACTGCATGGGTGTAAAATGTTTGGGAATTGCCTGACATCCTATGAAAATATTAACTCTATATCAAAATGAAATCTTGTTGGAACTCTGTTCTTCCTTCACTTGTACAACATCTAGAATGCACATACACAGTGTGACACTGAAATGCCACAGCGCTCCCTTGTTTAGCAAAGTTAGCAACAGAGAAAATATTTTGCCAGGTCTTTAAAGCCAGAAGTGCTTCCGTCTTCTCCACTTACACATGCAGTTCAAGTTGCAGTCACATAATTGGGTCTCAGATACCTGAGAAATTGCTTCTGTCTCTCTCTTTCTTGAATTCCCATGCCCAAGTTAAGAACTACTATTAAAGGTCTCGCTTTCATTCCCCAATTGCTTTTCTCTCAGAAAGCTTCACTGTGGCACCCTAGCAATTTGCTTCCTTTTATCTGTTGATTTTCAAATGTGTTAAGTCAAAGTTAGAGAGTAGAGAGCTAACCTCTTTCTCCGTTTTTTCGTATGGATGAGTTTGGAGTATTTTATGGTATTTTAAAAACGTAATTCAGTATATCATATTTAGCTCAATGTTGTATAATCACCAATTATACAGTCTTACACAATTATTATTTTTCACTGTGTGTGCATACGAGAGGATTCTCTTACGATATATTTATTGCTCACAGCACTGAAAAAACACAGAGAGAACCTGAAGAGATTTGGGGACGTAGTCTTGTTGGGTTCTTCTCTGGATTTCATCTCAGCTCTAGTTCTTCTCTTTGCAGCAGGGTAAACTTGACTGACAACTGAGTTACAAAACGAATACAGGCAGACAGATTAACCTCTTGCCTCATAAAGACCAAACCTACAGGTAGTTTTGAAGGAAATCTTTCTCATCCATAGCTGTTGGCATCAATAGCTGTATTCATTGCATTTGTCTATGTGTGTGTTTATATGTGGTCTGTGGTGACAAATTTTTATTATTTTTTAACATCAGTTCACATTTCATATACGAATGTGGTAGGCTTTTTTTCAGAAGTGAGCAAACTTTTATATCACTCAGCCTAAATAAGTAGATTTTAGGGAAGTTGGACATTGAACATCCTGAAAATCAGGTGCTGGACAAAAATAAAAAAGCATCTAAAAGTAACAGTGGGTTTCATCTCTAAAAAGAGCCCTCTAAAAGTTAGGCATAGCTTCTGACCTGCCTCTATAGTCAATGGGTAAAAATGAGTGTCGCCGCATCTGAGTTGTTGCTTTAGCTGCCCACCACATCTCAGTTATCTCAATGATGCTGTAGCTTTGTGAACACATGCACATCTCCACTTCCTAACACTTGTTTCGCAGGCTGATTATGCCCGAGGTGAATTTATTTTTGCCCTGTTTTATCATTTCTGAGGTCTCTCTTGTTCCCATCATCCTGCACCTTTTCTTTTGAACCACTGTTGGCCTCTACTGCACTTTACCATGAGTTGTGTTGTTCCTAGTTTAAAGCTCTCCTCATCAGTTCAGCCAGTCTTTTGCAAAGATTATCTTGGCCCCACTTTGTCAGGAGCATCCCATCTCCCTCTACCAGTCCTCCATCCTCAAAGTGGATCCCATGGTTGTAAAAGCCAAATTCCTGTCAATATCACCAGCTGCCCAACCAGATTGTTGACCTGCAGGTGCTGAAATTAATATAATTGTATGACTTTGGTGTGACAGGACTCAAAATCAGGCAGGGTTTTGAGGTAGATCTGTTTAGATTTTCTCCAGTCCAAAGACAGAATAATATTTAAACATGGGTTTAATTTTGGTTTTAGTAGATTAAAACCTAGAATATATAACTCTCTGAATATAGAAAACCTACAGTTTTCTTGCAGTAGTAAAATAAACACTGCCAGAGAGATCTCCTCGGTACTGGAACTTCGTTGCCTGTGCTATTAAATTGTTAGAGAGGTCTCTCGCGTGCTTTTGTCCTTGGAGAATAAGTAGATGCCCTGCCACGGCATTAGTAATGTTTGGATTTAGCACAAATTAAGACACCTTCTTCAAAAGGCAGCACCCATTCAGCCACCCTGTTTTGGAAGCTAGGAGAGTGTAAGAGTATAGTCATGGGCCATTCCATGCTGAAGAACAGTTTAGGGAGCATTTTGATTGCCAGTTTAAATGTAGTAAACATGATTAAGAAAAGCAGAATAAAGCAGGGGTGGGGGGAAGCATTAGAAACTACTTTTCTTCTACCAGTTGTGCCCTTGCAGACAGGTTCCGGCTCTCAGTCCAGCCACTGAAACTCAGTTTTTTGAATTACAAGAAACTATATTCACTTCTTTCTAGTTTTTAGGAAATTCTCTCCATCCTCTAGCTGACCACTTCTTCAAAGGAGTTTCACAGCCCATGCACAAAATGTAAGCTTCCAAATCTTTCTTTGAGTCTTTCAAATCTTTTCTGTTTGGGTATACTCAGCTAATCTCACCCACATATTTCCACCCGCTGTTTTGATTTTCTTTTGTTGTTTGGTGGTTTGGGCTTTTTTTTTTCTTCTTCTTTAATTTCTGGAAGGTTCCATGCATCCCAGTGACTTATTAAAGGATGATAATCCAAGACCACACACACACATGATACCTTTTCTTGAATAAGGCATTACGCCTGAGCTAATTAGCTGAATTCTCAGCAGGGCTAATTAGCTTGGGTGGAGCTCCATGGCAAGAGTTATGTTGTCTTTGGTTCCATAGCAATGGTGTTTGGGCCAACAAGTGCTCTGCACAGTCCTGTACTCAGCAGGATAAAATCTTCCAGTCTACCATCAGAAATCTGAGTTGCAGCAACCATCTTGAAAAACTTGGCTGGTTTGTATCTTCTAACCTAGTTAAAATATGTCACTTGTGCTGCTGCCTTTTCCTCTAGACATGGTATTTCCCAGTCTAATTCCATTAGTCATTTTAGAAACCAGTTTGTGTGAATGCTGAAGCACAAAAATGAGCTGGCAGGGCATTGCAGCAGGTGCACAGCCACTGTGCTCTATCATGTATAACTTTACAGAGACTAGAGACACTAAAGACTTTGTTAAAATGATTATCTGTAATCCTAGACAGGGGGTAGTAGGCCAAAATTTTTTGTCTGTGTTGAAGAAGAATCTTGTTAGAAACTAATCCAAATTATTGATGGGTCATTTGTGGCTCATTCCCATAACTGTGGGTCTGGCTTTTCATGACAGATGGATGAGTTGACATTCTTGGTAGGAACTGTGCTCCCTGCAAATACATTAGTATACATACATGGTATTTTGCCTCTCTGAAGTCTTGAACGTCTGTTTGGATGGCATTTTGCCTATTCACAAGTCAGCACAGAAGTCAAGCAATGGTAGGTTTATGTGGACAGTTGGCATTACCCTGCAAATGTCACTTTTTTTCAAGAATTCATCGTCCTGTGCCAGTATTGCATATTGGCACCACATGCCTCTTTACACCTAATTACGAGTTGACACTTACATGACAGAACAGAAATGGTTGATCTGAGGAGGGAAAGAAAGGTTGAAATTTATGATTACTTTTACAAATACAAGTAATATGTTTTCAGATTTGTTGGAATGTCAATATACAGGAGGAGTCATGACCTTTTCACTCTCTCATGTTCAAGTAATTTTCCTAAAAAGTAATGATCATAAGTGTCCCCCTTTTTGGCACAGATGAATGTCTGATAAGGCAAAGTCCTTCTAGTAAAAACCTTGTATTATGCATGTACTGAACTTTTAAGGGGGAAAATTGAAAGAGAGAGTTGTTATGTTTCTTGTAAAATCAGGATAAGAAATAGTTTTGCTGTTGTAAAATGCACTAGAAATAAAAAATGGCGGTGATATGCCTAAATGTAGCCCATAAATAACTGGTTTTGGGACTTCTAGAATTATGCTCATTCTTTTCTAGAGCTCTTTTGCATCTTATCCATGTACAGTCCAACAGGTAACAAGAGAGGACTTAAAAGCAATTCTGTACAGAAATACCTCTACAGTTACTGGTACAGTAGCAGGTCAGCATCATTATCATGTCCCTTTCTTCTTCTTTTTCTTACTCTTCTTGTTTTCTTTCTTCTCTTCTCTTTGCAATATTGGCAGTGTACATCTACTATTTGCATTGTCCTAGCTGAAAGACCCTGATCCAGTTAAACTGGCTAATTTTGCTGGAAACTAACAAAAGACCCCAAATAAACAAAAGTGGATAGCTTTCTTTTGGATTGGTGAATGGTGGATCCAACAAGCACCGAGACTACAGCAAGGAAGGCAGAGGAGCAAGGTTCTCTCAATATTTTGGCATCAATGAGCTATTAGATTAGCTCAGCAGCTCATAGAAACACAACTTTAGGTGCTTCCCTGTAGACCAATGATACCTTTGGCTTTTCACTTTGGCAGGTAGCTGACTTTGGGGAACTAATTAAGCCTGACCAGGATTGTTACTCAAATTAACAAGATAACCACTTTCTACGGAGACATTTGCTGAACCATTTCACAGTCTCCTCACAAACAGGTCACTATCTTCCCACAAATCTATGAAGACAAGTAAGCTCTTCCACATTCACTAGAAGAAGACTAGAGACTGTCAGGTATTGCAACACAAAACTTCTAGGACGTAATTTGCTTGCAACAGAGACAGTGAAGACTTAAATAACTTGAATGTGTCTGCTTAAATACAATTAAACTAGCTTGGATGCTCACACCCACGTCACTTCAGCTAATTCTGCAATGAAGACATAGATTTACTTAATCTATTTGAAATAATAACGTTATTAATATAAATATAAATACAAATAATTATCTTCAGAATCCAGTTGCTCAAACTTGTTCTCTTTCAACTTCACTAAATTATTTAACCCTTCCACTCCTCCCAGAGTCACTGAAGGAAAGTAAACAGGAGTGAGGAACATGTGTCTTACCTTTTCCCTTTTGCTAATTTGTGGGATAGATTGACCACAGAAAAGAAAAGAACAGCTTCCTACAAAATGGAAGCACAGCAAATGCATAATCTTGGTTCATACAACCCCTCTCAAATGCTTGTTGTTATATCTGGATATTCTTTCCAAAAGCGATGTAAAGGTATAACTGTATTTTGAAAGCAAGCTTTTAATATGGGTTCCAAGCAGTGACAATATGACTTTGTCTTAGAGGTGTATGGAAAAGTTAATATACCAGTTAAAAAAGAAAAGCTTGCCTGCAAAACAGCTGCTGTTTTTTAAGAAGGAATTAGTCCTCGTTCACCAGATACCTCACATATCACCCACATACATGAAGCAGTCTTTGAGACTGATTTATCCTATCAAACTATCAGCATCAACTTGTATGCCTTAAAGGGGTGTTTAATCTAAATTAGTAGCTCAGACTTTCCTGATAGTTAACAAAGTGAATGAAGTACTTCCACATAGTGATTCAGATGGAAAGAATCACTTTGCAGAGGTGCCTCTCTTTCACTTCAGTGTCAGTATAGGAGTCCTGGGCTTTTTGTTTTGGCACTGTAGTGGAATTAGACGGGATAAATGTGGCTATGTTTCTGGGTTCATTCTTAGTTCATTTCAGTATAAGTAAATTGAGTTTGCCTAAATGACTTGCACTGCTTTCTTAAAACAATCTGGTTTATTTGGCCTGAAATGGGCCAGCAGTAGTCATGCATCCAGTTATCACATCTCAAGTAAAGAGTGATAACTAACAGCTATGGAGCTGTCATCTGCTGAATAGCTCCAGCTGTTCTGTAAGCCAGCATCTGGCTACATCCCAAATTAAAAAAAAAAAAAAAAAAACCAACAAAAAATCCCCATAAATCAGGAAACATTCTGAGTTCTTCCCTTAAGCAGTTATTTTGAGGCATTATTTTTGTTAGGTGTAATAATGTATAATGTAAAAAGGCATTGTTTTTGTAAGATGCTTAATATTTACTTAAGTTCAAAAGTCTAAGAAAGAAGAATTAAATATGTATGATCTTGTGTAACTGGCTTTTGTACAGTCTTAGGTACTGCTGTAAGAATTGACCACAACAGTTCATGCTTACAGAGTATTTTCTTTGCAATACATTTCTTTGCAATAAGAGTTTATTATAAAATAACCATTAAAAAATTACTTCAGTAATAGTTTTGCCTAAAGCTTCTGTAAAAGTAGCAAAACAGGAGGGAAAAACCCCAAACAACCCATGTTAAATATTTGCTCAGTTAAGCAGGCATGAAGTTTCTGAAGATTGCCTGTTTTTGTGAGAATTGGTAGAAATGTGACTCTCTAAATTGAAGATTTAGAGAAATACAAAGATCAGGGGCAAAAAATGCTGTTTGGTGGGAGAAATGTGGATATTATAGCTATTAAACTGCACAGGAGGCCCGATCAGAGAATGGTAGAGATTGGGAAAGAATGGTGTAAAAAGGCACACTGATGAAATATAAGCTGCATATTGCACTGGTTCCCATGGCTTCCCTGTGGTTGCTACAAACTTCTAGGGACCTCACCAGGGTTTGTGTGTAAGGCAATAAGGATGAGAAAGTGTAATAACCCCCAATATCAAATCCCAAGAATCCCAGTTTCTAAGCGGTGTTATCCTTCCTAGATACAATAGTGGTTTCAGTGGATTTACTGATGTCCTGCTCTGCCCTCAGAGCATCAAGCAGGCATTTTTTTACAAATGTCACTTGGAAATATGTTCCTTTTGTGACTTCCCACTTGGTATTACAAGTGCCCCAGAAATCTTCTAAAGTGAAGCAACTGAGCTACTGCAAGGCCTAGAGGGGAGTGAGAGGAATGACATTTTAAGGGGCAAGCAATTTTTTATAGCAAATTCTAAAGGTGACAAAAGCTTCTGGACCAGAATTAAGGAGGTTGCTTTGACAAGTCCAGCTGCATTTTTCTAGGACTTATGATTGATCAACGGTGGGTTGAGAGAAGAGAAAAGACTACCCAAAGCAATTGAAATACCACTACCTAAATATTCATTGGAACATCTGCTGTTTCTTGGTATGATAATATATTGAAGCAATTCATACCTAACCTTTCCCCCCAAAAGGCCATGCTCTTTAAAATCTGAAGCTGAATATGCACTAAAAATGTTGTACTGCTTCACTATTTTCTCCTGAAAGTTATGCCAAATCTGTATGGGAAGAGGATCTCTTTTACCTACATAATTATCTCTGTTTCTGGAGACAATCTGCATAAATGTATGGCAAATCATCATAGTGTTTTGAAGATACCTGACACTGATAAAAAACCAATATACAGTCATGCTTTCCTCATTTGAAGAAGAAGGAAATATTAGAGCGTATTCTGGGTTTTTTCAGAAGAACTGACAACAAATACTGATTTCCAACTAGCATTTTTGCCTTTGGAGTTCATGATGTCAGTCTGTTTGAGAACTAGCAGGGCTTAGAAGGCTGATGAGATTGCAGATTCACTCATAAATTCATTAACATATGAGTAAGCTTTAGAAACCCATAGGTAGGTTTTAGAAACACACAAATGGGCTTTAGAAATAGCTGTGTTCTGCTATTCATTCAAATGCAGGCAGTCTGCCTCCAGACAGGTCTCAGATGGCCTCTCCTCATGCTCCCTAGTTAGTCTAGGGAGCTGCCTGCAGCTCTTTGATGTCATGCTTACCCCATCAGCAAGGTAGTAGAGCAGTGTGATAGTGGGAGCAATGGACCCACTGATAGTCTGAATAGTCTGAAGCTATCTTCTTGTAATTTAAAACCATTGCCCCTTGTTCTGTTGCAACAGGCCCTACTAAAACATCTGTCCTCATCTTTCTCATAAACCTCCTTTATATACTGAAAGACTGCAATAAGGTCTCTTCAGAGCCTTTTCTCCAGGCTGAATAATCTCAACTCTTTCAGCCTTTCCTCATAGGAGAGGTGTTCCATCCCTATAACCATTTTTTTGGCCCTCCTCTGGACCTGCTCCAACAGGTCTGTGTCTTTCTTATACTGGGGACACCAGAACCGGATGCAGTACTCCAGGTGGGGGTCTCACCAGAGCAGAGGGACAGGATTACTTCCCTTGACCTGCTGGCCATGCTTCTTTTGATGCAGCCAAGGATATGGTTGGCTTCCTAGGCTGCAAGCACACATTGCTGGCTCATGTCCAGTTTTTCATCCACCACTACCCCCAGGTCCTTCTCCACAGGGCTGTTCTCAACACCTTCATCCTTCAGCCTGTATTGATGCCACAGGTTGCTCTGACCCAGGTACAGGACCTTGCACTTGACCTTGTTGAACCTCATGAGGTTCACATGGACCCATTTCTCAAGCTTTTCCATGTCCTTCTGAATGGTATCCTGTCCCTCAGGTTTGTCAACCACACCACTCAGCTTGGTGTCCTCTGCAAATTTGCTGAGGGTGCACTCAATCCCACTGTCTATGTCATTGATGAATATATTAAACAGTACTGGTCCCCATATGGACCCCTGAGGGACACCACTCATCACTGATCTCTGTCTGGACAGTGAGCTGTTGACCACTACCCTCTGGATGCGACCATCCAACCAATCCCTCATCTGCTGAACAGTCCATCCATCATATCCATCATATCTATGTCCTTCCAATTTAGAGAGAAAGGTGTTGCGGGAGACATCCAGATAGATGAGATCCATAGCTCTTCCCTTGTCCACTGATGTAGTCACTCTATCATGGAAGGTCACCAGGTTGGTCAGGCAGGACTTGCCTTTGGTGAAGCCATGCTGGCTCTCTCAAATCACCTCCCTGTTCTCTATGTGTCTTACCATAGCTTCTAGGAGGTCTGTTCCACAATCTTCCCAGGAACAGAGGTGAGGCTGACAGGTTGGTAGTTCCCAGCGTCCTCCTTTCTACCCTTTTTAAAAATGGGTGCAATGTTTCTCTTTTTCTAGTCACCAAGGACTTCACCGGACTGCCATGGCTTTTCAAATATCATAGGGACTGGCTTGGCAATGACATCGGCCAAATCCCTCAGGACTCCGCAATGCATCTCATCAGGTCCCGTAGACTTTAAGTTCAGGTTCCTCAGGTGGTCTTGAACCTGATCTTCTCTTACATTGGGAGGAACTGTGCTCCATCAGTCCCTGCCTTGAGGTCCATCCACTTGAGAGGTGTGGGAAGAGATGTTGCCAGTGGAGATAGAGGCAATAAAGTTGTTGAGCACCTCGGTCCTCTCCTTGTCTGTTGTTACCAGTTTACTGGTTGTGTTCCTCAGTCAGGGTGTGTAGAGGAACTGTAGAGGGTTAATTAACATTGATAACGTACAGTTGTGGGCTTGCTTCTGGGGTGGGGTTGGCTGACCTGGATAATGTACAGCTGTGGCTTGTTCCTGCTAAGTAGCTAAATAGCACTGAGGAGCCCAGAAGAGAGGGAGCACTGGGGGAAGAGGAGCATCAGGTGGCGAGAAGCAGCAGATGAAGAGGAGCCCTGGATGTAGGAGAGGCCCTAGGAGAAGCTGAGAGAAGAAGGGGGCCTGGATGAGGAGAGACTGGCTGGAAGAGGAGCCAGGAGAAGGAAGAACCTGGACAGTAGATGAACTATTTGTGTGAGACTGATGGTGGTGCTGAGGCATAATGGGGCTGGTATGGGATGGTAAAAGCCTTGTTGCAGCTTAACAGTTTGGTATTGCTGCAACAGGGTGTGTTTTCTTTGACCTTCCTTTTCTAGCTGACATACCTATGGAAGGCTTTCTTATTATTCTTTGTGCCCCTTGCCAATTTCAGTTCCAGACATGCTTTGGCCTTCCTGACCCTATTCCTACACAACCAGGCAGCATCCCTATACTCTTCCCAGGATACCTGTCCCTGCTTCCACTGCCTGTGCATTTCCTTCTTGCTCTTTAGTTTGACAAACAGGTCTTGACTCAGCTGTGCCAGTGTCTTGCCTGATTTCTCTAACCTGGAGATCAAGAGCTCTTGTGCTCTATGGACAGCATTCTTAAAGATCTGCCAGTTCTGCTCTGTCTCTGAGGGCAGTTTCCCAGGGTGTCCTATTGACTAACTCCTTGAAAAGCTGGAATTTTGCTTTCCCAAAATTCAGGGTCCTGACTTTACACTTTGCCTCATCCGTACCCCTCAAGACTGCAAACTCCACCAGTGCATGATCACTGCAGCCCAAGGTTGCCTCCAATCTTGATATCAGCTATTAGCTCATTTGCATTAGTGTCCAACAGGTCACTGGTAGGGCTGTCTATTACCTGGCTTAAGAAGTTATCCTCAATGTACTCCAGAAGTCTCCTGGATTGTCTAGAGCTTGCCATGCTACAGAAAGTTTAGGTATTCCTCAGTCTGGACAAAGTCATTTGGGAACTATTAGACTTTTTCCTGCAATGTAAAGTTTCAGACAGATCTTCTGTGGAACTTGCAAATCACTTTGCTTTTTGCATTCTCTCATAATGCTGGCTTTCTGATGCTTGAAAAACCCATCTTCATCAGCTCTGTATCTGAAAAAGATGAAGTACCTTTTTACAAAACAACACTCATTTTTCTCACTTTAAAATTCCTTTTCACTCCAATCAGATGTTCTTTCCAGGTTTCACGGAAACACATGGAGTCATTTAAGTTGTGAAGTTATCTTCACATCTCAGAATTTGTAATAGATCATTTACTACCTACTGAAACATCCCTGGGACACTCATGACTCACAAAGGCATTCCTTTGGTCTGAAACCCCTGTGGGTGTCACGAAAACAGTTCTTTCTTCATCTGCAAATGTTAGTTTAATCTGGTGACATCCAAATGCTAGAACCAAACGACTGAAATATTTTGCTCCTGACACTTTAATGAGTTGATCAGCTAAGTGAGCAAATGGGTAGCTGCCTTCAGTTGACTGAAGTTTTCTATAGTCAGTATAATAATTTACTTACCATTTGATTTAATTTTTGTTTTAATTATGGTTAAGGTGTTCAAATGTTATGTAGATTGCTTAGCTAGGCCAGCTTTCTGAATGTGATTACTTACATTTTTACCATTATATTCTGTATTAAGAAGTGTTCATGGGAAGTCTAGGAGCACAGTCCAGCCTTGCATTGAACAACATTTTCCTCAATCTTATTCTTGGGGAACACCAGAGTAACCAAGGGGTAAATCAACTGCTCTAATCTCTGCCTTTTCCTACCCATAGGTCCTTTTCTCTAATACTGTCTTCAAATGCACCATGTATAAAGATCTTAAAGGCATCAGTAATGTTGGACACTATTCTATGATCTTATTTCTAATTACTTATACACCCTGTGCGATCATAATGGTTGCTTTCACCCAGAAATCCACTTTTAGTCTAGGTTGAAACAGACGTCCCAAATAGGTCTTTCTGGTTTCAAACAATTCAACAAGTTCATTGCAACTATGTCTTTCCTGTACATCATGCTTAGCTGAAAGAATTCTTCTTGTTTACATAGTAGCTATAGGAAATATTATTATCACTGCAAGAATATAAATTTCCTCATACCCATTCACTACAAGTATATGAATAGTGTTTAAGTCTATTTATTATAACAGAGGTTTTTTAAAATACCTTTCAATGAAATACATTCTCAACAGAACTTAAAAAAATGTAATTTATCATAAGAAATACCCATTAATATGCAAAACTCTCTGATTCTGCATGAGATGTTTTTCTGTTGTCTATACTACCTGGCTGACGATTAGCTGTAACCTATGTAATTTCTCCAATACACACTTTCTTCCTTTCAGCACTGCTTATTTTCCATAGATCAAAGCTGGTTCACATCATGAGTTCAGCATCACTAGGCTTTTCAAGTGTCAATGTCCCCAAGCATGTAAATGAATACTGGGCAGTTCTGTTAGTTGTAGATAGTATTGTAACTTCTAATTTTTTTCTGGCTTCCATGTGATTGGGTAACTGGCTCTTCAGTGGCCTTCTCCTCCACTTCATTTGGAAATGCCATCTGATTTAGTAACCATTTGGAAAAACGTCCCTTTCATCAGACTTAGGCTTTCTAGATAAGCTAGTTTAGACACTGAGAATAGTCTAGCCACAGCAGTATAGTACTCCACATGCTAATTTCTTTTTATTTCCTTCTCACTGAGAAGCTTGTTTACAGCTAGTCCATGTATGCCTGTATCAAGTCTCAACATACACATACTATTTGCCCTATTCCTTTAAAAAACTGTTAGGGTAGAAGACAACGACAGTAAGGGCTACGGAATTAGTCCTGCCATGAAGTAGAGAATGAGACTGAAAATATAACTTTGAGGATAATATTGTTTACCCTATTCCAGTAAATTTCTTAGACTTAAGTTCCTTGTTAGAAAAAACTATTCTTAAGGTCCCTCTGCCACTTTTATATCATGTCTGACTTACCTGAAGGGGACAGAATGAAATGCAAGCACTTCCTTTATTTACTTTGTCTTAGGGAAAAACAAAGACCTGATTAAAGAGGAGTACAAGAGCAAAAGTCTCTTTGGGCTCTGTTCTGCAACATAACATCTCAGTGGTTGCTGGAATCACAAGCTTCTTGAGTCCCTTACACTATTAGTTATAAATCTTCTTCTTTAGACTCAGGAGCCTGGTTTAAAATCCTAGGAGCTTAGAAATGCTACCTTAATGCTGTTCCCTCAACAGTACTGAGAGGAAAATGGTCTATCTTACCCTGTTTATTGCAAGCTGTATTCTGAAGCCTTCATCTACCTCTGGCAATCATGTAATTGAGCCAATTTCTGTGAATGTTCGTTATTTAGCCCTACATTCAGAGCTGCTGAGAGACAATATTTAAAATATATCAGATGCTCAATAGCCATAACATACTCGATTGAAAAAATATCCTAGTCCATACTAGAAGTTTTGAGGTTCAGTCTAGTAATTGTAATTGAGACTGATTAAAGCACATGGATGGAAAAGACACTAAAGTGCAAGTTATCTCTATTTCACATAGAAAATACCTGCTTTTTATAATGAAGATAGTAGTGTGAAGAGCCATGCTGATTTTACCCTCTTGCAATTGCATTATGAACATAGGGGGAAGGATGCTTGTGCAACGGCATGGCTGTATATTCATCCTGTTATATATTAAAGTTGGAAGTATTAATAGGTGGCATAGATCCTTCCCCAGGAACTGGAATCTCATCTGTGGCTGCATAAAACCTCAGCTTTATGGACCAGAATTTTGTAACTGCCTGACAAGGGAAAAATAAAAAAAAATTGAAGCAGTTTCTATACTGAGAGATTTGGACTTTCTTGATATATTGGCTGATAGGTGGTGTCACTTTAAGTAAATGTTGGAAAATATTTAATGTCAAATAGATTTTTAATAGAGCAATAGAACAAAAATCTGTGTCCTTTTAAGAAAAGATCTCCACAGATACCCTTGATTATTTTTGGAGAATATATTGTTTCATTTAATCTGCTAAGGAATCTAATACATTTGTAATAATCTAAAATTTAAGTTTTAATATAAGAACATGTATTACTTATTTTAGTGCTATCTTTTTAACTTGCAAAGCACCAGGGTAAAAACAGTTGTAAAACTACTAAGACATATAAGGTTTATTTCTTATTTTGACCTTCAAAAATTTGGGATCTAATTTGTCTATATGACAGATGACAGCAAACATTCTCTTTCCCCAGATCTCTCTGGACTTCAAGGGAGGAAAGTGGTAGGAAACCCCAAATAGTCAATACTAAAGGATAAAAAGATACTAGCATGATAATCTCTGCTGTTAACTACCACTTTCATACAGATTATATTTTTAGGATAAGAAAACCATAATATTGGTCTTCTGATGATAGTGATCAGGTAGCAAGATCTAGTCTGATGTTCATAAGTACAGATAACTAACAGGATTCTTTTTATCCCTTGATTATTTTTTATAATTCTTTGCAAGCAATAAGAATCTACATGTTTCAGAAGACTTAAGTGTTAGTTTAAAGAACTGAGGCAGAGGAGCTGGCTCATCAGTGACTGTAAAGACTGGTATCTGCACTCAAAGTCAGAATGCAAGATATCACTGAACCAGTGCTCTTGTTCACTCATGTTAGGCATCAGATTTGTCATAATAATAGGAAAATCTGATTGATGGTCATTCATTAAGTAGCTATAGCTTCAAGGTCAGCATCAGAATGTGAATCCTGTGCTCATGCAACCTCTTTTTATAAAGGTGTTGTAAACTAGTGTCTGTATACACAATGTATTACTGTGAAGAGCCACATAACCATGAAGTGGAATGATTGTTTTTTAACTCTGGGGCTTCTATAGCAAACAAAGGCAACTTGTTGCAATGCTGAGGTGTGAACTAACATTTGTGATTCAGCACCGGCCTCGTTCCTGAGTACAATACATAAATCCTACTGAAATCGTTTTCTTTCTGCCGGGTAGAATCTATCAACAACAAATGACTGGAAACTAAATTTTCCAGTAGCTTGCTCTTTTATACAGTATTTTCAATGTATATAGACATGCATGAACCAGAATGATTTAGCCATTCAGATTGGCAGCAGTTTACATACTATTTGCAAGGAAGTAGGTGATTGTAACAAAGTGCCAAGCATCAGAGGATCTTGCCTAGGTGTATTATTTCTGTCTTTTTTTCACTGTGTGCACTTCTATATGTCTGGCATTTAAGTGGTTAGGATAAGGTATTTGAAAATCCCAAGATGTATTCTGTGGAATTTTCATGAGTTAGAGCTATGTGAGTAGTTTGTTGCCTAGCAAGAAACTTACGTAACTGCAATCTATGTCACCAATAAGCTGTTATTACAATTAGTTCAAAAATATTGATCATTTTTTATCTCTATCCCAGTTTTATTTTGCTATAACAAAATTGGCTCAGTAGTATACTGTGAAAGTAGAACCATTACCTATTTTCAAGAAAGACTTATGAAATGTATATGTATAAGAGAAACTAGTATTTTTTTAGAAGAAAAATTCATAATCAAATTAAATTCCTCCTCATTCATCATTTACAACTACTAAGCAGTTAGTTAACTTTAAACAATAGAAGGAAAAGATGAAAACCATTCTGAATGTGTGAGATACTGTTGTTGCATTTGAACAGAAGACAGACAGACGGTAACAGAGAGATGGAGAACACTAACAGACAGTGAGATTAAAAAGAATATTTAGCAATTTCCATAGTAATAAAACACAAATTGTATGGTTTACGTTGTCTCAATTTCAATATTAGTGTTGTGTGGAAAAATTTATTTTGCTTATGCAAAATTATCATTATAATTTTTGTCATGGTTAAAATCTATTTCTGGGTACTTCCATGACAAAAATAAAAACCCCTGAACGGGGCAGGAAGTGACCGAATAAAGTTGTAAATTTTTGGTTTCCACCTGAATTAAACTGGATCTCATGATAGCAGTCATAGGCATTCTCATTCTCTGAATGAGAATGTCACATCAATGAAGTCTGAGAGATATGTAGGAAAAATAACATTAAAAGGAGACAAATGTATGTAATTTTAACTCTGTTACATAGCACATCAAATCCAAAGGCCTGGTGTCTATCTGAAAAAATAATAATAAAAAAAAAAACATTAACCAAGACCATCCATTCTAGGTACATTTCTGGAGAACAAAATACAAATCCAGAGACAGTACTAATGTCAGCTAAGGATAAAACAGAATAACTTCTATAAGTGGGGCATTCAATACTGATTATTTTTGTCTGAAGAAATATGATTTAAAGAAAGAAAAAGTGTCTGTTCTCCAGCTGGACAAGGTCATACCTTATCATGATGGATCTATGAACAATTACTTTAGACTCAAAAAGCTATTCTTTTATAGGACTGCAGAAATCAGACTCAAGTTTTGCCAAAAACTTGATACATGAGTACATACACAATTTAGTAAAGGTAAATTTCCTAAAGACAAAAAACATTAATAATTTTACAACCTCATGAAGGTGTTGTTTGTGACCTAAGGTCCTATAAAGACAGATTTCTAAGTATTAGATGCTTTCAAATATATTTTAATTTTTATCTGCTGCACGAATGCTCCATCTTTTGTATCCTATGGTAAGTGAATAATTGCTCATTAATAACAGGCTAGAAGAACAAAATGTAACTGAGAAGTCCTCTTGTTATGCAGTGTCTAAAAATTATATTTAACATAGAAATTGTTCTGCTGGCAGCTAAAAAGAGACATTATCTCTACGTGCCTGAAAGCTCTAATCATGAGAAGAGATCAGGTGAGTGCTGTATGGTCCTTGACAGTAAAGCTTCAAATATAAATTTCAGGTGGGAAACAGAAACAACAAATGGAAGATAGGGAGTCTTAAGTAGAAAAAAAGCAAAGGTGGGGGCAGAATAAAAAAAAACCAAGGGGAAAAAGAGAGACAATAAGTGTACTTGTGAAGGAGTCTTGAAAGAGGTCTTGATATAGCAGGAAAATGTCTTGTTTAAAGTTAGTCACAGGAGTATACCCTTTCTATCAAAAGACATGAACCAACACAGCAGGTGGTCCACGTTAAGGAAAGCTCTGAATAAGTAGACCTAAACCTCCCTTGAATATACTAGTTACAGGCATAAGTAAAAGACGTGATTCAGAAGACTTATATATGAGCAGTTACAAGACATATGTGGGCTAAAGAAGTTATATTTATCAGCAACTAATATTTGAGCTTTAGCTATTTTAGGGTAGCGTAAGCTAAAGCTAGTAGAAAACTTCTTGCTATGAATATCATAGTAACACCGTTGCAATTTACTGATGTTACGTTTTAATCATAACATAAACCAAGTGAATCACCAACTGAAAATAAGCCTAAAATCAAGAGAGGTGCAAGGCTAAATAAATTGAAATTATTCTGGTATTAATGAGCATGAGGCCAAGAGCATGTTCAAATGACAAAGCATAAAGCAGGACTCTCAGTATAACAAGAATCTAAACGCTCATTATTTTCATTGTGAGATTGTCATAATCTTCATTGTGAAAAGAAACCCTAGGAAAACATCTGTACGTTATCCATCCTGTCTTTTTTCTCATATCTTCCACAAATGTACCAGTAAATAATGCCCATGATGGTCATTTGCATTTTTTGGTCTTTTTTCAGGCTAGAAAAATTCTATTTCTGTTTGGAACAAACAAGAACATTGATATGTACTAAAAAAGGTGTTCTTGGACTGTCATGACTCAGATTTCTCAATCTAATTTAAGAATATGATATGTTTGAGCTACTTTACCACACTGGAACCTAAATGGGAAGCTGAACTAAGGCACATACATTTCAAGAAATTGTTCACTTAATAATATAGATTCAAACTAGAATATGGACAATTAATTTGAAGGAGGATAATACAGTAATTGAAAAGTTATGGAGAGATCCTCTCTGAAACAATGTTCAGCATGAAGTTAAGCACAGTGGTAAAAAACTTTGCTAGCTACTGATGAAGGCTATAATTTTCAACAGGCTGGAGTTTGTAACTGATATAATTTTTAAGCCACATAAGGTTTATTTATCTGGTTTTGGGGTGGAAATTGTATTCAGTTCGGATCTAGGAATCCAGTTACACCAGTGTTGTTGAATGCTAGGTACTGCAATTTTCAATGAGACTGTAATTGAGTTCTTTTTTCAGCTCATATATATCTTAACCATATGTGAACAAAATAGGGAAAGTGGGTAGGCTTTACATATGGAAAAGATTGACATTTCATATACCTCCCGTATACTTATGCAGTGAATTTGGCCAGATTAAAATTCAACACAGAAGCAACCATGGGGTTTGCACTTAACACAAAATCTGTTTCTGCCTAGATATTTCCAATTAAAAATATAACCCTTAAGACTCACACATCTATGACATATAAAAATAACTGCAACAATAGGTAAGTTCTCAAAAGAAGGATAGTCTATCTAAACTTAAACCACAGAAATAAGAACATCTGTTCTCCTTCACTGGTATATATAACAGCAATAATCTTAATTTAAGGCATTTTTTACCAGAAAGAATTCCTTGTTGAATTCCAGGCATATGTCCTAGGCATATTTGCTATAGACAGAAGGGAAAGAGGGAGAGGAAGAAAGTGGGTATAATTAATGTCCTCTAGACTTTGTGTAGTAGTCTTTTTTGAGGTTTATCTGCCCTAACTAGCTTAGAAGCCTGACTTCTACTGATATAACTATGTTCAGTTGTCCTTTATATATTCCTCATTACATGATGACAAAAGTAAAATTACAAATAATGTACATAATAGTGGATCACACTAAATGTTTTTTCTAGGCCCATTCAGGCCCGTTTTTATATACCAAAATTGTAGAAGTTAATTAACAATAATTATTTCAAAGTTAGATAACCGTATTTCTACTTAATTTTGTAATAACTGTAGAAAGGTTAAATTTTATATAGATTAAGACTTTTTGTAGGAGTTCACATTTTTACTTTGGATGTAAATTTCTCTTTTATCTCCCAGGTGGGATTCACTTCACCTAACCCTTGCCATCTATTGTATAGGCATCCACACTGGAGGTAGTTATTGGGGCCATTTTTGTAATCACCATAGAGAAACAGATTCCTCATTTCATTGTGAGAAGGAAAATAAGTGCCTGCTTCTCTTCATTAAAGGTCGTTAAGTAGGTAGCATAGATGCAGAATATGTAAAAATGGTATGAATTTTCCACATACTTTTTCATCTGACCATGCCCAGGCTAGAGTGGAATATTGGACTTACTGCACTTCTTACAGTATGTATGTGCAGTGTAGATGAGATCCTGAGTATACTGCTGGCAGAGAGGGAACAAAACAGCTAGACTAAACCCTGTCTTTTTTCTCTGAGAGAAAAGTGAAATTATATTTGCTTCATCTATTTAATATTAAGGAAATAATATAAATGTTCAAATTATGTTTCAAACATTGCAATACATATCAGGTTTACATCCTAAAATCAGTTTCCTTGGTGCTAGTGGCCCTAAGAATTTTGATGTTTGGGTGAGAATTAGAGACCTTGTTCTGTGAAGACACAGATTCATGTTTGTATATGTCAGCTGTTAACAGCCTTATTTGCTTAACACAGTTTGTAGTACCTGATAACAAACAACATCATAGTAAATATTTCCGAGACAGGGGAGAAAGGAGGAGGAAAGATAAAATGTTTATAAAATGTTTTAAGTCAAATGAAGTAACGTTCTTCTGGGACTGAGTGCATTTCCATCATGGTATTTATTTATTTGAAAGTTAGTGCATAAATATATAAAGCTAAAAGCTTTAGGCAGCCCCAGTATGCTTAAACAAATCAAAACAAAGAGCATAGCTTACAGTAAGTTTAATATATCAGGTGAAACTTGTGAAATCTAGGAATCAAACTCTTCTTGCTTGGAGCAATGAAGTTCTCTTTCCATTGGCTTATATGAGCACTAGTTGGAATCTAACTTAGACTGAAGAGTGTACCTTAGAAAGTCATCTTTAAAGTTATTTCACGAAATACTGTCAGTTTTCTGCTTTAAAGTTTACTGAAGTATGTTTTTGCATTATGATATGTGATGCTCTTTTGTATTTTTACTTTTCAAGTTTTATTATATAGATTCAGAATGATCTGCTTACTGTACATTTATATATAACTTAGCCATATTCTGAAAAAACAAAAGCTGAGAAAATGTGAAACTGCTCACTGTAATTTTTTAATTGATGATTTTCTCTTTTTTAATGTAACAAGTCAATATTGCAGAACTAGGACTGCTTTAGCACCTATATTTTTTTACTGCTTCTACTGAATACTGTAGTCTACAAAAACAGTTATTCCAGTATAGCTCCAGAAGTGCAAATACCTCTGAAAAAAAAAAACAAACCAACCACCAATGACCCAAAAAAACCCCAAAACCTAAAACCTGGATATACCAGTTGGTATTTCTGGTTCAAAACTGTATTTTTTCTAATAGACCACCACTTCCTCTGGGCTACTTTTCTTTTTTCTGCTTTCTCTTGCTGTGATGAATGCATTCAACTAACTTGTTACCTGTTTACTTATGCCGCTACCACTTTGTATGAGTGCCCTGATGCTGTTTCAGTGACTGGCTCTGAGCAGGCTTGAAAATAATTAGTTGCAAACATCAGAGCAGATGAACTAAGATATCTAATTAAGACTCTGAAATATAAAAGAATATGTGTCTGGCTGTCCTAGGAGGTTGATTCAGAGGTTAATAACTAACTAAACAGTGCCAGGGATGGTTCTTCAACACTAAAGCCAACTGACATAGTCTGGTTGGACATGCCAAACCTTTGAAATCTTTTTGCTTCCAAAACAGGAGATGGGACAGAGAGGTGGAAGAGCCACATTCCTTTCTGTGCAAACCATCCATCTATCCTGTGAATAATTTGAGAGAGGATGAACTGGCCTAAGCCAAAAACAATTCCAGGCACAGATCTAGCACATAAATAGTACAGATGATCAATTATCCCTATATGCCAAGTGTTTGTGACAATTTACTAATAAAAATCTACACAGAGAAGCCCACCTTGTTCCATTAATGGAGATTATTTAGTGCTACTGGAGGAATCCAAAATTAAACAGAAAAAAGAAAAATCTCATTACATTTGCTATTGACTACATAAGAAGCTCTGGTACTTCAGTGCTTCCACACAATGAACTAAAGAGCTGCTTATGGTCTGCTGATAGGCAAAATATGAGATGTTGTGTCTGTGCAGGTTGTTCCATTTTGTTTCTACAGGATGCAAAACTCTTATGCTGAAGCAGAGCACCATGAACAGAGGGTTGCAAAGTAGTCTTTTTGTCCACCCTGCTGCAGAGGGGCACAGTGTAAGCTAGGATGAACCACTTATGAGCTTTGAGAGAAAAAAAAATAATGAAGAGAAAAGCAAATTTGGAAGTGAGAGGGACATCCCTGAGGAGAGGTAATTGTATGATTTGATCTCCATTTCCAGTGCTGTCCTTGATACACACAGAAACAAATACAAGCTGTTGGGAAATATTAGACATGGTGGATATGTTTTTTGGATTGAGCAGCTCTCTGTCAAAAAAGCAATTTAGATGAAATTTTAACATCAACAAAAATGTGTCAGCTTCAGCAAAACTTTCTCACAGAACTTTAGTGTGGAAAGTCTAAATATTTTGCTTTGGGAAACTGAAACATCTTGATAGTGATGTTTTTAATTTCCCTTTACACTGAAAGGAAAATAGTAAGAGAAGAAATACATGTAAGACTTGACATAAAAGAAAAGAGAAGAACAGGTTTGAACAAATATGCTTTTTTTTTGCATTTGATGAAAAATGAGGAAATTATGGAAGAAATTAAAAAAGGGAATAAATTATAAAAGAAAAATGTGGTAAGAGTGTACAATAAAGGATATGAACATGCATGCCCACAGACTGAGGCCTTAATTTTAAGGGCATATCAATCAGATTTTCCAATGTGTTTAAAAATAGGTATGTAAAAAGTCCTTGTATTTTTTGTATGTTTTCTGGACTGAATTTTCAACACAGCCAAATGTTAAAATGCTTGGGCATCATTAGTACCCGTCTGAATGAACGTATCGTAATGCTGAACTACAAATACTACGAACACTACAAATCATATGTGAGTCCTGAGGGAATTTGCAGATGAAGTGGTTAAGCCACTATCAATCATATTTGAGAAGTCGTGGCAAACCAGTGAAGTTCTCACGGACTGGAAAAGGGGAAATGTAGCCCTCATTTTTAAAAAGTAAAATAGGGAAGACCTGGGGAACTACAGGCTGGTCAGTCTCACCTCTTTGCCCAGCAAGGTCATGGAGCAGATCCTCCTGGAAACTGTGCTAAAGCACATCGAAAACAAGGAGGTGATTGGTGGCAGCCAACATGGCTTCACTAAGGGCAAATCATGCCTGACAAATTTGGTGAACATCATCTTTGCCTCTAAACTGGAGAGATGTGGATTTGAGGGGTGGACCACTTGGTGGATAAGGAATTGGCTGGATGGTTGCACTCAAAATGTTGCAGTCAACAGCTCAATGTCCAAGTGGAGACTGGTGATGAGTGGTGTTCCTCAGGGGTCGGTATTGGGACCAGCACTGTTCAACATCTTTGTTGGCAACATGGACAGCAGGACTGAGTTCAGCCTCAGCAATTTTGCCAACCACACCAAGCTGTGTGATGCAGTCAGTGCACTGGAGGGAAGGGATGCCATCCAGAGGAACCTTGACAGGCTTGAGAGGTGGACCTGTGCGAACTGCATGAGGTTCAACAAGGCCAAGTGCAAGATCCTGCACCTGGGTCAGCGCAACCCCCAGTACCACTGCAGGCTGGGCAGAGAATGGATTGAGAGCAGCCCTGAGGAGAAGGATTTGGGGGTGCTGGTGGACAAGAAACTCAGTGTGCCCAGCAATGTGCATTTGCAGCCCAGAAAGCCAACTAAATCCTGGGCTGCATCAAAAGAAGCTTGACCAGGAGGTCAATGGAGGTCGTTCTCCCCTTCTGCTCCACTCCTGTGAAACCCCATCTGGAGTCCTGTGTCCGGCTCTGGGGTCCCTGGCATTACAAAGCCATAGATGTGCTCAGGTGGGTCCAGAGGAGGGCTGTGAAGATGATCAGAGGGGGTTGAGTACTTCTGTGAAGACAGGCTGAGAGTTGGGCTGTTCAGCCTTGAGAAGAGAAGGCTCTGGGGAGACCTTATAGCAACCTTCCGGTACCTCAAGGGAGCCTACAAGAAAGCAGGAGAGGGACTTTTTACAAGAGCATGTAGTGATAGGACAAGGGGGAATGGTTTTAAGTTGAAAGAGAATAGATATAGATTAGGTATTAAGAAATTCTTTACTGTGAGGGTAGTGAGACACTGGCACAAGCTGCCCAGAGAAGTTGTGGATGCTCCATCTCTGGAAGTGTTCAAGGCCAGGCTGGATGGCACTTTGAGCAACCTGGTCTAATGGACCTATGGCAGGGGAGGTGAAACTAGATGATCTTCAGGGTCCCTTTCAACCTAAACCATTCTATGAGTCTATGAAATACCTAACTGAAATTTTGTCTATTTGGCAAGGACTGAGCATATGGGCTCTTAATCCTCCATAAATTGCTGTTTGCATTTACTAAACTTGAAGAGTTGTCCTATGGCATATTTTATAAGATTCACAGTTTGTAACTACACATTATAGCATCCTAAGGGATTTTGCCTTTTGGTGATGCCTAGCTGATTTTCAAACAAACAGTACATGCTGCTTTCTCTTCTTTTTTCTATAGGCGTGCTTGATGTCAGACCATTCAAATTAAACATCACAGCAAACAGAAGCCATTCTCTGGAGAGCCAGCCAATGACTAGCTTTATGAATCCTACTTCTCCTGGGGAATATCATTATAAAACAGCACACTTCCACACTTACCTCTTGTAGAGAACACCCAGAATTTTGAAATCATTACTTTTATCCCATGGACATCTGTTGAAATCCTCACACTTCTTCCAGGATGAAGAATGTCTCATCTTCATGATGTTCATTCACTTTAGACCATGGCTACACAAATATCCCACTTAGAAGTTAGAGAAGCAAAAAGAATGGGTAAGAAGTAAATGATTATATTCAGCAACAAAAACTTTGATGTACACAATACTTGTGCTAGAAAGTGAAGTCCATATATATATATATCAATATCAGTATAATTATGATATAAAATATTTTTATAAGTATGCATATACATATATTTTACTGAAGACACAGAATATGAACTTTTTGTTGTGGTATCAGGCCTTAAAACACTTGATCATTGGACTGGCAGATACTAAGTTGCATTAGCACAGAGAAGCAGCGCCATTCTTCCAGAGGTACTTCACATGCTGAATTAGGAATTTGTGTTTGAAATTCAGTTGAATTACAAACAGATGTTATTTTGAGAGTTTGGGACAACATTCTGCCACTTAATGAAATATTTACATTTAAGTCTTGAGGCTTTACTCAAGTACTTAGGTTTATTTATGTGTGACTGATACTTGATATCTAAGCCAATAAAATGTATTAAGAATCCCATAGCCTCTTGTGTGTTTAAAGTTAAGTTCATCTTCAAGTTCTTTCACCAATTTGGACTTCATTCACTTTCTTTTTAATTGTGTAATTTTAAATTCATCTATGATTAAAATACCCGATTGCCTTCTCTTGAAAACTTATTATGTCATTGAAATCTAGAAACAAGTGTTTAGTTAAGTTAAATGTTGAAGTTCATATGCTGGGAGTAGAGAAAGGACATCACTGAAGAATCAGTAGCCTTTTTTCTCTTTCATTTGGACAGTCTAATGGAAAGTAAATATGCTAGAAAGAGCTGATGAGTATCAGCATAGGGAGACTAAAAGACTGCTGGATGAAGGTGCAGAAGTCTTTCTGTAAGTTAATGCTATTTGGAAATCCAGTGTAAGTATCTGAACAGGTATCTTAACTCTGCAACTGAAACTCCGTCCTTGCAGCAGTAGTCTTAACGCTAGGTTTTCCTCTTTCTGGTTGACAACACTGCTTTCCAGTTGTCCAGAGCAGTCCTGTCAAGTGCACAGCAGTGTGATCACCTTAAGCTGAAACTGTTTCAAATGTCACAAGCTCAGTAGAGCCAAGTAAGTAACTTCTGTTTGTGGTTTTGTTTTAGAGATGTCTTCTCCCACTGTTGCAGGAGGGGATTAATTGGAAAGGCAGCATTTTTTTCTTTCTCTTTGACAAGTGAACCCCTAGGATTAAGTCACTTATAAAACCCTTTTTGAAGACAGTGTATGTCCTGGAAGAATCACTATTCTATTATGGGAAAATAGGATTCAAACAAGATACAGTGGCTAAGCCTGTAAACTGATCTTTTGATGCGTAACAAACAGAGTAAACCCAGGTGGTGTTATACATACAACATGATAATGAGCTCATTACAAAGATCTTCAGTTTTGATGTCAGCACTGTAAAGATACCGTTCAATAATAAAGGCTTATTTCGTAGGAGTTCAGATATGAGCTGAATAATGGTGCAGATGTTTCTGAAATATCTAGGTTTTCCGGCAGTCAGTTTTTAATTGTCTCACTAATCTTTACTCTTTTAAAAGTTAAGCATCTGGCTTAGAGACTATTTCGTGAAAATGTTACTTCCTTTGACACTGATTTTAGGATGGGACAAAACGCTTTCTTAGCATATTTACCTGCCCTGGTTTCAGCTGGGATAGAGTTAATTTTCTTCTTAGTAGCAGGTGCGGTGCTGTGTTTTGGCTCTGATGTGAGAACAATGTTGACAGCACACTGATGGGTTTGGTTGTCGCTGGGTGATGTTTATACTAAAACAAGGACTTTTCAGTTCCTTGGGCCCTGCCAGCGAGAGGGCTGGAGGGGCACAGGAAATTGGGAGGGGACACAGCC